>PVKU01006205.1:0-108368 GCA_004027475.1 Anoura caudifer
GCCGCGACTCCGCCCCTCTTACCGGTCTGGATGAATCGTTGTTGGACTTCCAAACAGTTTGATTTTCTGAGATCTGGTTGTTTTCTTGTTTCTAAATCTTTGTTGTCCTTAATTTGGTTGTGAGAAGAGACACAGTGCGTCTGCCTATGCCTCCATCTTGGCCGGTGCATATGTTCTTTAAAAGTGTTTTTCAATTTTGGTTGTATTTAACTTGATAACATCACTAGTCATCAGAGAAATGGAAATTAAAACCACAATGAGACACCAAGAAACACCTTGTAGAATGAAGTTGAAAACTTATACTGCCAAGTTTTAGGCAAGGATATGAAGTAAAATACTCTATTTTTTAATTGAATCACTGATCTGTGATTCTTGGCTTTGAGAGAGCTCAAATTAGAAGTTCCCAGATGGGCTTTATGCTACTCTGGCCATGTAATCAAGCTAGACACAAGTAACCAGTTAGGCCAGTCCAGATGTGCAGATAAAGAGAGCTTTGCAATCCAGCAGTAAATCAACTCTCTATCTTCTACAGTATAAAATTGTACAACAGGTGTAACTGCACAGGAACCTTGTTTTCTTTAATCTGCCCTTTTATTTTTCTTTCTTTCCTCTGACTCAAACTGGCCTCACCTAGTGCCCTGACTCACCCACCTCCCTTCTCCCTTACTTAATCATGAAGCCCTCAGGACAACGGGGTTTTCTAGTCAGCAGCATCTTTTGACCACAGAGAGAATTTGGTGAAACTAGAGAGAACACCTAGTCCTCAGTTCCAGAACAACCCCCGCCCCAGCCACATCCTTGAGAAACCAGATGAAGCAATGCCTTGCCATGGCTGATGTCAGGATCAGATGCAATGATCAACTACCTTAGCGTTGACCAATCAGTAGACCATGACCCTGACCAAGTGCCTAACTCCCTTAGTCATCATGATTAGTGATTTTGCCCCTATATAACCCATCCCTTAGAAGCCATCAGGGAGCCAGGTCTTTGAGCATGAGCTACCTCTGACTCCAGGCATAGTGTCATTTCCTTAACATGGCCTTACTTTCTTGGCTACAAACTCCTGTTCGTGTCTTATTGGGCTTTGATATGCACAGGAAAATTGGACCCCTTCAGTCCAGTCACAAAGGTGAAACTATGGTGATACAAAGCAGATCAGTGATTACCTGAGGCCAGAGATGGTGGAAAGGGTTCAGTGTAAAGGAGCACAAGGTAAGTTTTTAGGAGAAGAAATTATTTTCTATATTTTGATGGTGATGGTGGTTATAATGTTATATACAATTACCAAAAGTCATTAAGCAGCACATTTAAAAATAATCAATTATATTTTATGTAAATAGTTTAAGGGCATGTTTCACTTAATCTTTTATGACTAGAATTTTCTAAATTTTATTGCTAAGATTCATCCATATTATTATGTGTCACTGTAGTTCATTTGTTTTGACAGCTGTATAATATTCCATTGTGTGAACTCCGGTTTGTTTGTCCGCTCTTGCTCATGGGCATTTGGGTTTGCTTCTGAGAGCAGGGTTGCTATGAACATTCTTACACATATTTCCTGCTGTACATATATGAATTTCTCTTGGATTTATCCCAAGTATTGGAATAACTGGGTTGTAGAGTAGGCAAATATTCAACTACAGGAGATAAACTTTTTTCAAAGTACTTCTCTGCTTTTCTTACTTGGGTCTGTCTGTCCCCAGTGAGACTGGGACCCTAGAAGCAGGAGACACTCTCCTCTTGGATTATCACTGCTTAGTACACAATTAGTACCAGCCTGCATACCCATGAGGCCAAAGGCAGAAGCCCAAGCACTTGAGTAAACAGCAAGAAGAAAGCACATACTACACAGGAAGCTAATTATATTCCTACTCCCTGGAGCTCCATCTTACTAGCTTCACTAGGATTTTGAGTCTGGAAGGTGTTCCAGAGACCTGTTATAACACAAATCCCAAGAAAGGAGAAGGCTTAACCTCATCTAAAACCCTTCTCAGCTGACACCTCTAATACCCAAATAAAGATTAGCAGGAAGGGCATAAAGAGCAAAGGGAGAGGCAGAAGAGGAAGAGAAGGGATAAGGCAAATAGGAAGAGCCAAGAATACCAGTATTCTTAAATTATGTACCCTTTTCTGCACAAGGACCGGTCTTTCAGAAAAAAAAATAATAATAATAAAAAGCAATATCTGCAAGTGACCACAAGCAATGTTTAATGTCCCTTCTATAGTTATAAAAACAACATAATTAGCATGCAAATAATAAATGATGTAATGTTGCTCCCAAACCCACACTATGTGAGATGAGGCCTTTTGATGCTGGAGAAAGAGGTTTGAGTGATTTGGCATGTGCCAAACAACTGCCACTAGAGCTCAGCCACAGACCAGGAAGAAGGAAACAAAATAAAACCAAGACAGAATATATCAAGACATTAGGAGATTCCTAGGTGCTCAGAAAGCAAAGAAGGAGAGCTGCCATTCCCAAGGATGAGGCCTCATTATCCTCCACAATCCCAAATGCTACATCTCCTGCAGCTCCCTGACTACCTGTCATAAGAGCTAGAGGAATAAACAATAAAGAAACACACAGCCCTGGCTGGTGTAGCTCAGTGGATTGAGCGCAGGCTGCAAACCAAAGGGTTGCCAATTCGATTCCCAGTCAGGGCACATGCCTGGGTTGCGAGACATGTCCCTAGTGGGGGCCATGTGAAAGGCAACCATACATCAATGTTTCTCTCCCTCTCTTTCTCCCTCCCTTCCCTTCTAAAAATAAATAAATAAAATATTTTAAAAAGAAAAAAGAAACACACAAAAGAATATCACAGCCCTGTGGCAGAGCAGCTTCCCCAGCTACAACAGGCAGCGGCACTATTGATGGCAGGAGGAATAGCTGGAATTATTTGGCTCAGGAGAGCTTTCTCAATGTAAGTAAGCAGATTATTATGCATCAGCTTAACATTTTTAGTTACTTATTCCTTAAATTAGATGATAGGCCACATGGAGTAAGTAGGTAACCTTGTTTGGGCCCACTGGATACTCAAGACTGATCATGCAAAAGTCACCTTAAGTGTCAGAGGGGCTCTGTAAACCAGGCTGAGGTCCTGGGCATTGGGCACCTGGGAGTTAGTGCTCAGTAGCAGCAGCTGGTACAAGTAGAACAGTACTTGGGCTAATATGAGGCCCCCAACCACAGCCTTAGCTTTATGGAGCTTTGATAATTTTATTGGCTAAATGCTTCTTGCCAAGATTACAGTTTAAAGTGTGGGCCTGCTCATTGTCTTCTTCTAATCCCTTAACAGGGCAGGAAACTTTAGTACAGGCTTAGAGATGGGAAGTGGGGAGCAGGCTGTAATATATTAGTTAGAAACTTGCTGAGGCTCCACACTTGGGTAGCAGGACAGAAAAATTCCTACCTCCTAGTGGTAAAAACTATCTATAGAAAGACTTGAACAGCATGGAGATAGGACCCAGAGTATATCTTTGCCACTGGTGTCAGTTTCTGGTGCTGTCATGGGAGTACATCGTTTTTCTTCCTACACCAGGGTTTCAGGAAGACGGTGATGCTATTTCAGTCTACACATTTTGCAAAAGTACATAGGCCCAAAATTGGCCATGAGGTTTGGGATTACCAGCTCCCCAACCTGGCACGATGGGAAAAAACAGAATGTGTCCATGAAAAGCTTTCGGAAGTGAGTCAAGTCTTCCACCCGAACTTTGATGCTATATTGATTGGCCAGGAGTTCAATGGTGCCTTGCACCACGTACTCATTCTGTAAGTGTGAGAGTGAGCAGGTGGAATAAACAACGTAGCCTCCGGGTTTGGTGGCAAGGAGTCCAGCCCTGAAACCAGAAAGGGACAGAAACAGTGATTAGTGGGTTTCCCAGAAGTGAGAGGGTAGGTAACAAAGGAACTGGAAATATAACATGAACTCCTCTATTGTGGGATGGGTAGCTGTATTGACAGCCTTTGAAGTCCCTTCCACAATGAAAAGTCATTCTCAAGGCAAAGCAACCCAACCTTACTCCATAGGCTCTCCTTAGAAGCCTCCTCAAAATGATCCCAAGTTCTGGCAATAGTTTTGAACCAAACCCTGATGTTAGCTATGGATTGAGTCCTTACCCCAGCCCTATAGAACCTTGACCTCAGCCACTATTTTTCAAACTTGTGCTACTTCCTGGGACTGGGACGAGCATGGAGGTAAGTGAATATAATTGAATTTGTGCAGCCCACCCGTCCATGCAGGTCTTACCACATAGGGTTTTTATGTTCCAGAGAAGGAGCATCCCATGATGTCTGTCTCATCCAGACAGAAAACCCTTCTATGGGTGATGGTCTTGACAAGAGCTTCCAGTCCCCCAGGTGACCAGACCCCCAGAGCACTCTGGCATAAAGTTCTGAGTTTTTGTAAATCTATCACTCACGCAAGAAGCTGCACCTGCAGCATAGGTAACATCTGCCGCTCCTTCTTCCTCGACCGCTGAAAAATGTTGTTCTCCTCGTCATGAAGGGAGTGGCGATCTGTGGTACAGGGTACATCCACCAGCACCTGCCCAGAAGTGTTAAAGGGTAAAGTATCAGAGCTCCTTCCAGGCTCCTCTTCCTTAGGCCTGGGCTGTTTTAGGCCCCTGACCTGGGGGTTCTACAGAGAGATCCCTCTGCCCATCCTTCCATTATAGAGTACCTGACAAAGCTTCTCACCTGAACCTGGTAGACAACTGTGAAATAATGAGTGGGAAAATAGTATGTTTAGGAATATTCATGGCTGGTCAAAAACTAAAACTAACACATGAAGAATTATAATTAAATAATTGATATCAATCTAGGAAGAATTCTTCAGTGCTTCAAAGCTCTGTCCTTGGTTTGGTCCTTAGCTATTTGAATAAAAACATCTAATTTACAGATCATACAATGCCCAGAGGGTAGGTAATAAACTGAAAAGCAGGATCAGGATTTAAAATATTTTATGCTAAGACAATGTCATATCCAATATGGAAAAGTTTTAAACTAAGAAATGTAAAACTGGAGTTCGATCAGTAGCAGGAGCAGAGAGCAGACCCCAGATTGCCCTGAGCAGCCCCACCGCCACTGCCTGCCTAATTACCATCACACCCCAGGAGGAACCAGAGCTGCCTCAGCCGGCTTCAGTCACCATCACCACAACCAGGAGCAGCGAGGCCGAGACCCAGCAGCCACCTGCCACTCCCACCCTCAGCGCTGCCCCGGTGGCACCACAGGCAGCACAACAGAGAGCTGTGGCCCAGGCAGCCTCACATCAGCAGCGCCTGCCAGCTGGGACAAGAAGGTCACTGCAACAAAGGTTTTGGGAACAGTAAAATGGTTCAAATGTCAGAAACGTATATGGTTTCGTCAACAGGAATGACACCAAGGAAGATGTAGTTGGACACCAGACTGCCATAAAGAAGAATAACCCCAGGAAGTACCTTTGCAGTGTAGGAGATGGAGAGACTGTGGAGTTTAATGTTGTTGAAGGAGAAAAGGGTGCAGAGACAGCAAACTTTACAGGCCCTGGTGGAGTTCCAGTGCAAGGCAGTAAATGCACAGCAGACTGTAACCATTATAGATGCTATCCACGTCGCAGGGGTCCTCCACACAATTACCAGCAGAGTTACCAGAGTAAGAGTGGGGAAAAGAATACGGGATCAGAGAGTGCCCCTGAAGGCCAGGCCCAACAGCAACAGCCCTACCGCAGGGTACGGTTCCCACCTGACTACATGCAGAGACACTATGGGCATTGACCACAATATTCCCACCCTCCTGTGCAGGGAGAAGTGATGGAGGTGCTGACAACCAAGGTGCTGGAGAACAAGGTAGACCAGTGAGACAGAATATGTATCGGGGCTACAGACCACAATTTCGCAGGGGTCCTCCTCACCAAAGACAGCCTAGAGAGGAAACGACGATGAACAAGACAAGGAAAATCACGATGAGACCCAAGGTCAGCAGCCACCTCAACGTCGGCACCACTGCAACTTCAATTACCGACGCAGACACCCAGAAAACCCTAAACCACAAGATGGCAAAGAGACAAAAAGCAGCCGATCCACCAGCTCAGAATTAGTCTGCTCCCAAGGCTGAGCAGGGCAGGGCTTAGTAAATGCCAGCTTACCATCTCTACCATCATCAGTTTAGTCATCCAACAAGAAGAAATGAATATGAAATTCCAGCAATAAGAAATGAAAAAAAGACTGCAGCTGAAGACCCTCAGTGCTTGCTTTTTGCCCATTGACCAGATGACTAGAACTATCTGCATTATCTATGCAGCATGGGGTTTTTATTATTTTTATCTAAAGATATAATGACAGACGTGTTGTTTTTTTTTTAAATAAGCCTATTTTTTTCTCAATATACCTTTAAAAGTTTTAAAATTATTTCATATCTGGTCAAGTTGAGATTTTTAAGAACCTCATGTTTGATTTGTAATAAAAGTTTACAACTTGATTTTTTCAAAAAAGTCAACAAACTGCAAGCACCTGTTAATAAAGGTCTTAAATTATTTTTTAACATATTTTATTGATTATGCTATTACAGTTGTCCCATTTTCCCCCCTTCATTCCCCTCCACCCTGCACACCCCCTCCCACCCACATGCCCCACCTTTAGTTCATGTCCATGTGTCATAAGTTCTTTAGCTTCTACATTTCCCACACTATTCTTGCCCTCCCGTTTTCTACCCACTGTCTATGCTACTTGTTCTCTGTACCTTGTTCCCCTCTCTGCTCCTCCCACTCCCCTATTGCTAACTCTCCATGTGATCTCCATTTCTGTGGTTCTGCTTCTGTTGTAGTGGTTTGCTTAGTTTGCTTTTCTTTTAGGTGTGGTTGTTAATACCTGTGAGTTTGCTGTCTTTTTACTGTTCATATTTTTTATCTTCTTTTTCTTAGATAAGTCCCTTTAACATTTCATATAATAAGGGCTTGGTGATGATGGACTCCTTTAATTTGACCTTATCTGAGAAGCACTTTATCTTCCCTTCCATTCTAAATGACAGCTTTGCTGGATAGAGCAATCTTGGATGTAGGTCCTTGACTTTCATGCCCTGGAATACTTCTTTCCAGCCCCTTCTTGCCTATAAGGTCTCTTCTGAGAAATCAGCTGACAGTCTGATGGGAACTCCTTTGTAGGTGACTCTGCCTTTATCCCTTGCTGCTTCTAGAATTCTCTCCTTCGTTTCAATCTTGGCTAATGTATGATATGCCTTGGTGTGTTCCTCCTTGGGTCCAACTTCTTTGGGACTCTCTGAGCTTCCTGGACTTCTTGGAAGTCTATTTCCTTTGCCAGATTGGGGAAGTTCTCCTTTTTTATTTGTTCAAATAACTTTTCCACTTGTTGCTCTTCCTCTTCCCCTTCCAGTACCCCTATAATTCGGATGTTGGGACATTTCAAGATGTCCTGGAGGTTCCTAAGCCTCTCCTCATTTTTTTGAATTCTTGTTTCTTCCTTGTTTTTTGTTTGTTTGTTTCTTTCTTCCTCCTGGTCCACTCCATTGATTTGAGTCCCAGTTTCCCTCCCATCTCTATTGGTTCCCTGTGCATTTTCCTTCATTTCACTTATTGTAGCCTCCATTTTTTCATCTAATTTGTGACCAAAATCAGCCAATTCTGAGAGCATCCTGATCAACAGTGCTTTGAATTATGCATCTGATAGGTTGGCTGACTCTTGGTCACTTAGATGAATTGGCTCCAGGGCTTTGATCTGTTCTCCCTTTTGAGCCATTTTTGGGTTTTTGGGGGTGTTTTTGGTCTGGTCATAGCTGTTACATATGAAGGGCAGAGCCTTAGGTGTTCCCCAGGGCGGGGCAGCCCAGTTGCTGGGTCGTGAGGCTGTATGTGGGGGCAGGGTCCGAGAGGGAACAATGGTGCTTGCTCTGCTCTCTCTTGGATTCCAGTCCCTTCCACCACTTCCCCTTCACCTGGAATATCTGCATGCGAATGTGGGACCGCCTGGTCAGCCAGCTGCCTTGTGCGGCCTCACTGGGTCTGCCTGTTGCCACCCCGTGCCCGTGGTCTGCTAGCTGCCGCCTGTGCACCTGGGGTCTGCTAGCCAAGGCCTGTATGCTTGGGGTCTTCCAGCCACTGCCCGCACGCCTGGATCCACCACTTTTCCACTTTTTCCTGCCGCGACTCCGTCCCTCTTACAGGTCTGGATGAAGTTGCTGGACTTCCATACAGTTCAATTTTCTATCAGTTCTGGTTGTTTTCTTGTTTCTAAATCTTTGCTGTCCTTAATTTTGGTTGTGCAAGAAAGCACAGTGTGTCCACCTATGCCTCCATCTTGGCCGGAAGTCTAAAAGTTTTTCTTTTTTAGAAGTATATGTTTTCAATAAATATTTGTAGAATGTGCTAATTAAAATACAAATAATTTTAAAATATGAAATTGCTTTCAATATTATTCATAATAATAGAATGTAAATTAGATGCTATCAGTTTGGCAAAAAAAACAAAAAGTCTGATAACACCAATGGTGGCAGAATATGAGGAAATGGTATTCTTATTCATTAGCAGAATTGAAACTGATTTAACCTCCACAGCAAGTGATTTAATCTTAAATGCATATAACTGTTTTCTAGCAGTTATAAAAAACATAAAACTAAACATAAAACTAAAAAGGACTGAATCTCAGGGTACATTATTAAGTGGAAAAAAAAACTAATTCAGGGTAGTGAGTACAATATACTACCATTCCTTTTTTTTAATACACATTTATATTTGTATATGCATGAAGAATATATTTTCAAGGATAAAGAAGAAAATATAAACAATGGTCACCTGTAGAAAAAGGAGGTAGATGGTTGTGATTGTGAAACAGGAATAAAAAGGAAATGTACTTTTCAAGAGATACCATTTTGTGCCTTCTGAATTTTGCACCAATCTGAATATTAATTTGAATACTAATACTCAAAAATAAATAAAATGAGTTTATTCATATTTATTTTAATGAGGGTTTCTAAGCAACAAATTGAGTTGAGAAATAAAATAAGCCTGACAAACTTTTTTTATACTCAGACTCAAACTCTTTTTGCTGCTGTCTCTAATGAAGATAGTAGTAGCCAGTCATCCAAGCTAAACTGACATTTCTGCAGATGACTGTTTTCTCCAAATGTCATGGAGAGCTGGCCAGGGCCAGAAAGAGCACCACATGTTCAAACATGTAGCTTAATCCTACTACCTCAGTACCTGGAGTCAGGAAAAGGACAGATTTGCCTGGCTGGATGTCCTAGGCCAGGAATCACTTACCCGATCATAGGTGTCCCCCTCCAGTTCTCCCCACTTCCTGCCATCCAATGAGGTGACTCGAACTCGACTCTTATCTCTGATATCTTGAGGTACATAGCTATGAAGGACCTTCTGAAGTCTGCCTGTTCGGGAAGTGGAGAGATCATTGGCAGCAAGATTGCCTGTGGGAATATAAATTTTAGGATTGTTTCCTTACTTCTGTAAAAAAATGCCATTGGGCCCTGGCTGGTGTGGCTCAGTGGACTGAATGCCAATCTGCAAACTGAAAGGTCGCTGGTTCGATTACCAGTCAGGGCACATGACTGGGTTGCAGGCCAGGTCCCCAGTTGGGGGCATGAGAAAGGCAACTGGTCAATGTTTCTCCCTTCCCTCTCATTCTGCCTCCCCTCCCCTCTCTCTAAAAATAAATAAATAAAAAAACTTTTTTAAAAATAAAAGATAAATTTACAATGCCATTGGAATCTTGATAGGGACTGTACTGAATCTATAGATGGCTTTGGGTAATACAGACATTTTATGCGTGTGGAAATAAAGAAATTTCAGAGGCCATGGCCTAGGGAAATACTCCACAAGCAAAGGTTGCAAAAAGAAAAGAAGGCGCCCAAGTCCTTGATGATTGTGGAGCCTCCATACTAGCCCTCAACTGCTCATATCCCAGTTCCTTTCATGGAAGGAAGTTTCTTTTTCTTTCAAAAAAAGAAACTTTTTGTCTTTAAGCCACTTCATTGAGCTTTTTATATGCTGAAAATCTATGATGAAAATCTAATTCTTAGGGATTCACCATCTATCTTTCATTTTCCCTTTTGTAGCAGACCCAAGTTCAAGAAATAGCTCACTTTGTTCTTAGTTCTACAATCAAAAAAATATTACTGCAAGCTTCATGATAAATGGCAATTGATACTTGGCCTCAGAGTCAAGGAGCAAAATGGAGGTGGGAACTGTGTTCAAAAACTACACAGTACGTACCTTATTTAATGGGAATGATCACTACTATAAATCAGTCTAGCATTCCCAAAGAAATATGATCCCAGGTTTTGAGGACACTCAAGGAAGTAAAAATTGGACTCTACATTCAAGAGGACTTTGCATTCAAGAGTTGGATATGAACTGAAAACATAGAATTTGGGTCCAGTTCTGGCTCTACTTTCAACTTACATAAAAGATTTAAGTTATTTAATCTCTCCAAGGCTCAACTTCCCCCTCCAGAAAATAAGAGGGTGGGACTACACTACTAAAATGGTAAGCCTTCGGCCTGTCTTCAAGGAATCACAATCTTGAAAAGGGAGAAGATGCATACCCAGTAGAGCTCTGATGCAAGGCTAATAATGTGCTAACAATTGCAAGAGTGATGCCCATGGTTGGCCACATAGGAGACAAGCACCACTTCTCAACTGGTCAGTAGAGATCATGAAGGAAGGCTTCCAGGAGGTGGCACTCTTGAGCTAAGGCTTGAAAGTTAGAAGGATGTAGACAAGCCAGCTGCAATTGGGTAGGAGTATTCTAGAGAGAAAACATACGACAAACAAAGGGGGAGGCTAATTTGGGCAATAGAGAGTAGCAGGATACGGCTGAAGCACATAAAGCCTGGAGAAGAATAACATATAAAGCTATAAAGGGTCCCTGCAGCCAGATCTTATTGCTTTAGCTGGCAGGCTAAGGAAATGGAACTTAATCTTAAAGACAAAGTAAACAAATGAAAAAGAGTGAAAGTATCATGTGGTAGATTGACCAGGGTGCTACTTTAATCTGCCTTCAGAGAACTTGTTCTGCTCAGCAATCTTCCTTGGTCAAGTGACAGAGAAATAAAGGAAATAATCACCAATAGAAAAAATATACCAGTTTAGTAAGCAAGCACTATCCCCACTCCAACCTTAGGACCAGAGAATCCATCATATTCAGTGTGCCCCTGACTGAGTGAGGTAGGAAGCCCTCCCTGCCCCAGACACCAGCACTCTGACTTACGGCAACAGCCAGTCTGAAGCAATGCTAGAGTCTTTCCCCCAGGGGCTGCACATAGGTCAAGCACTGTGTCTCCAGGCTGCAGGCCAAGGGCCAGGACAGGCAACAAGGAGGCAGCATCCATCAGGTAGTAGTCCATGACACCCAGGCTGCCAAGCCTAGAAGAGAGAAGAGCACCTTATCATCAAATTCCAAGTCAGAAGACCCACTGAGGGTCAAGGTCACTAAGTCCATGCCCTAAGGGGCTACTGACCTCTACTCAGCAAAAACTCATTTCTCAGACCCATACTCATTTATTTACTTACCCATTCATCTACACAAGAGTCAGAGTAATCCTCTTTTTTTTTTTAAGATTTTATTTATTTTTAGAGAGAGGGGAAAGGAGGGAGAAAGAGAGGGAGAGAAACATCAGTGTGTGGTCACCTCTTGTGTGCCCACTACTGAGGACCTGGCCCTCAGCCCAGGCATGTGCCCTGACTTGGAACAGAATCAGTGACCTCTTGTTCATAAGCCGGCACTCAATCCACTGAGCCACATCAGCCAGGGCCCTTTTTTTTTTTTAAGATTTTATTTATTTATTTTCAGAGAGAAGGGAAGGGAGGGAGAAAAACATTGATTGGTTGCTTCTCACAAGCCCCCAACTAGGGTCATGGCCTGCAACCCAGGCATTTGCCCTGACAGCTGGAATGGAACCAGTCACCTTTCCCTTTGCAGGTCAGTGCTCAATCCACTGAGCCACACCAGCCAGCGCCAGAGTAATCCTTTTAAAACATAGATCAATTCACTCTAATCCAGCTCCACTAGCCATTTAATTAAGCATGCTCCTGTCTCAGGCTTTTGTTGTTGTTGTTGTTGTTATTGTTGTTGTTGCTGCTGCTGTACCTTCTGCCTGCAATACTCTTTCTCAACACCCCTCATTTGCTTCCTCACTCCATCAGGCTTCTCCTCAGAAGTTACCTCCTCAGAGAGGAGGCATTCTTGGGGAGGCACTCAGGGAATTGGCATTCCCTGACTACTCTATCTAAAAATAGAAGCCACCTACTCTTATCACCTTCTATCACTCTATTTTGCATTGTTTTTCTTTTTTCTTTAAAGCACTTTCTATTCATTTTATATGTATAGATGTGTGTGTGTGTGTGTGTGTGTGTGTGTGTTTCCCCTCTATTTCTCCCTATTAGAATGAGGCAGAGATTTTTCCATCGTAACATCCCCAACACCTGAAACAGTGACTGGATACAGTTGGAACCCAGTTTTATTGGGTTACATATGGAGATACAAACATTTGTGGATTCAGAAAAGAGTGCTATCAATTATGCCTGTCAGAGACCTGAGTTAGGTCTGATGAAGGAAAAGGCCTTCATTAGGTAAAAAATAAAGGAAAAAAAGGATAGGAGACTTGACTTGGGGTAGCAAATACATAATACAATATATAGATGATGTATTATAGAATTGTACGCCTGAAACCTATATAATTTTATTAACCAATGTCACCCCAATAAATTCAGTAAAAAAGTAAAGAAGTAAAAAATAACAATACATAAAAAAGAATTAAAGAAAAAATGAAGAGAAGCATTCCAAGCAGAAGAAAAAAGAAGCAAAGGAAGAGAAGCAAGCAAACTCACAGATTTTTCCAGAAGTAGTGATAATCTGGTGTGGTAGAAATGCCAGATGCATAGCCCTAGCCCAGTAACTTGGTTGGCTAGAGCATTGTCCTAATATGCAAAGGTTGTGTGTTCAATCTCCAGTCAGGGCACATAGAAGAATCAACCGATGAATACATAAAACAAGTGAGACAACTCTCTCTCTCTCCCTCTCTCTCTTTCTTTTTCTCTCCCCCTTCCTCTATCTCAAATCAATCAATAAAAATTATATAAAAAATAAATACACAATGATAAGATTGAGGTTGGAAAGCAGATAAAGGCCAGGTTGGAAATGGTCTTAAGCCCTTTGCTAAGGAGTTAACATCTGTAGGCGGATACCAGAAGTTCTAGGAAAATGATATGACCTGAAGTTTTAGAAAGCTAGGTGGTCTAGAAAGAACAAATTTAGAGATATTAGTGAGAAGGCTCTTACAAGAGTCCAAGTAAGAGCCAACAAGGCATGAAGAGAAGCAGCAATGGTATGGCAGAGAGAGGGACAACAGACAAGGACACAATGGTCACAGAAGGACTCCTCATTGCCAGACCAGCTAAAAAGGGCAACTGGCGGTACAGCCATTCCCCATCCCCCATCCCCCTGCCTGAGACACAGCTCACCATGGAGAGCCACTGGAGTCAGACTCAAGGAGTCAGAAACCTGTTCCTTGCTGCCCTGACAGGAAGGCTCTGGCAGAAAGATATGACAAGACATATAAGACATAGGTCACACCACTGTGGTTCAGCTACAAGAGCTGCATCCCTGGTTGTTTAGCTGTAACACCTCCAGCATTCAGAAATGGGCTCAGGCTATGAGGGGATATTTTCAAAGTTAAATCATGCTTGGACTGCCTGTGAAACTATGTGTCTCATGCCTTACAAAGAAGAATGAGAAGAAAAGCATTAAACTGCTATCACGTCAGCACTGGCCCACAAAGCCCACTCTCCTCAAGTTCCTTCCTTTCAGAGCCATCACTCCTTAACATTTTTTTAAAGTTCACAGACAGTTTTGAGAATGTGCTAAAAGCTACAATGGCTTTCCAAAAAAAAGCACAACTTTCCAGACAATTTCAGGAGGTTCCTGGACTCCCTACATAAATATGTCCTTGAATTCCTGAATGGTTAAGAACCCTTGACTTACAGGGAGCCCATCAAGACAAGAAGAAAAAAATCCCAAACATATAGGGGTTGCTTCTCTGACTACTCTCAAGGTGTCCTTCCTGAGTAGCAGGCAAGCACCTCAGACAACTTAGGAAACTACATGGTTCTTATTCACTCCATGGTTCTGCCTAAAGCCAATGCCTCCATATTGGTCCCGAAACCTGCTCCAATCTATTCACCTTCCCCCACAGCGACTAAAATGATCTTCCTGAAGCACTGCTTTGATGAGATTAATATCAATAGTAAGATATAGTATTTATGAGTGATAAATTGGAGGTATTTACATGCATCATTTTATTTAATCCACACCACAACCCTACAAGGCAGGAGAATCCAAATTCCAGAGCCAGTCTGCCTGGATCTCAAACACAGCCCAGTTGCTCATTAGTTGTGTGACCTCAGCAAATTACTCAACTTCTCTCTGACTCAGTATCCTCATCTGTAAAGACAGTACCCACCAGATAGCTTTATTATAAGGCTTAAAGAAATCAATGTAAGTTCAAATGCTTAGAACAGTGGCTGGCACACAGTACACTATAGTGTCAGCTATTACTACCATTATTTTGCAGATATGGAAAGCAAGGCCCAATTATCCAATGCCACATGTCTACTAAGTGATGAAGGCAGGATCCAAATCTAGGTTTTCTTGATTCCAAAGCCAATCCTTGTAACCACTGCATTATTGCCTTTCCCCTACTCAGAAACCCTTTCTGACGGTTCTCTAAAACAGATCACAATTTATAGCAACATGTACTAAAGAGCACATGGTAGGAAGCCACCTAACCTTGGCAGCTCCAGCTATTTTTAAACAAATGGGCCACCAGAAAAAAATCCCCTTCTCCCAACCTTCAAGCTCCTGGCATTTAAGATTCCCACATATGGCCCCCATACACTTTTATGCCTCGTCTCTTACTACTCTTAGGCATACAGGCTTCCTTCAAGCCAGGTGTTAGGACTATTGCAGAAGCTTCCTAAAAATTTCTAGCCCATTTCTAGCCTGGCCCCTCTCCAATATGTTTTCCACACAACAGCCAGAACAATATTTTAAAATTCAAATCTAGTCATATCATTCCCCAGCTTAAAATCTTTCAGGGTTCCCTCTTACCTTTAGAGAAAAAGTCGAAAATCCCGTATGGCCTCTAATACCTTTATAATCTGGCTCCTGTCTGCTTCTGGAGCCTCATATTTAGCCTCTTACCCCCATCCCATCCTCATGCCACCAGCTTTCATTCTTACTCAGTTTTCATGTCTTAGCTTAAATTTTACATTCTCAGAAAAGACTAGGTTATATCCCCTAATTATAAGACTCGCAATTTCCTTTGCAGTACTTAACAAAATCATGAATAGTTTTTTAACAGCTGTCTTCCTTACTCAACTGTAAGCTCCATGAGGGCTTGTGCACCTGTAACCCAGGCACTTAGGAATGGCTGGCATTTGGTATACAATAAAAATTTGTTGAACAAATCAATCATCAAAGATCAATTCCACATTCTAACTAACACAGTTAGATCTCTCCTTTTCTCAACATGTAAAGCACAATTTAGCTTTGATTACAGAGTCTTTTCTCATTTAATTTCATATACTCAGATGTATATGAATCACAAGACCAGAAGTTTTACTTTCTTTTTACTGATCTTGTACTAATTCTGTGCTCCTAGGCAAGCCCCATTTCCTAGGTAAGTCCCACTTCTTCTCTAGTACCATGAGGTTACTTGTGCTACCCAATTTGATGGGTTGTTATGAGGGAAAATGAGAAAGCAGTTGTAAATAACACATATTTTAACTGGAGAGAGTATTAGTAAATGCTCAAGTAAGAGGTGGCAGATCAGAACAGGTTCAAAGTCTAGGTTCTAGTGTTAGACCACTTGAGTCTAAATACTACCTGTACCATTTATTCTCTAAGGAACCTAAAGTAAACAAGGGCCTTAACTTCTCTGAAGCTTAGTTTCCTCAAATATGAAGAGGAACAATAATATTACCTATGAGGGCTATTAACAGAACAAAAAAAGATAACATATGTACAGCACTTAGAAAAATGGCCAGCAGGTATAAGCACTCGGTAAATGTTGGCAATTCTCAATTAAAGAAGGCAAGAGCTGGGTCTCTTCTTGTCTACTTCCAGCAGACACTCAGGACAGCCCCAGCCATGGCTCCAGATCCTACCTGGCAGGAGGGAAACGGCTGACATTCCCTCTGGTGAAAGTGAAGCATCGAAGGTTCGGACTGCAGGCCGAGGAAGCTGGAGATGGAGCAGCCATTTGGCCACTCTCAGGCTCCAGTTCCCCATGGGAGTGGGCTTTATTCACAAAGTCCCTGGCACACAGTTGCTCCAGTTCAGCACTCACATGATCACAGGCAGCAAAATTATTGACCAGTGCACCATACTTCTGCTCTGAGAGAAGACTGACCCGGATTGATGGCCAAAGATCCCCAAACTGCACACCATAGGTCATGTCAAAATTCTGCAGAGCCAGTCGAGTGGCAGGAAATTTGGGTTCTGTGGCAGCCTAAAAGGGAAAGAACAGGATTAGTGGTCTTCCAGTCTTGCCTCTATCCACTACGGCATAACCTCACCAATACCTCAGATCTCTAAAGCTAATGCGGATCCAGTAAGTGCTCACTCCTGCCTTTGGACCCTGCTTCTGCATGCCACAGAATTGTGGGAGAGAGAAGTAGTGAGGAGCTGGTCTTCTATCTCAGGGTTGTGAGAGAAAGGAAGTTGCAGATCTCATGACAGCATGTGGGGTCCACCAACAAAGGGGGCACTTGAGTCCTTGGAATAAGAGGAACTTAAGAGAATGGGAGCTCAGAAAAGGACTCGAGGAAAATCTACAGAAGGTTGGAAGAAACTATGGAAGCCTTTGGGGAAGTTTCAGGCTAAAACAAAGGACTCTCTCTTTCTGAACAGTTCTTCCACTTTTCTAAAGCACTTTCATGTCTCCTTTCTTATGTGAGCACCACAACAGATAGTTCAGTGGGAGACAAAAAATGTCAACCTTCCACATCTGATGGAGATGAGGGCAATTTACTTAAGTTTATACAGTGGTGGACGCCATAATGTAATCACAGGGTGGAGGGTCATTTTGGGCGAGTTTCCAGACCCCAGGGAGATAGAAAGAGGAGAGCTCATAGAAACCTTGAAGTATGAACCAAAATGGGTACTTCTAGGATGACTGCTATGGGGGTAGCAGAGAGGGATACCAGTCAGGCTTGAAGAGCATGAAAGATTAACAGGAAAATGAAGACCTCGGCTGAGGAGTCTATACATTGGTCCTGATTGCCACAGCTGGGATGCTTACTGGCAGTCTTGTTCCTGTGAATTTTGTCCTGGTCTGGATTTCCGGTTTGGTCAAAACTCTTGTTCCAGCCCTCATTTCTGATTACGGTAAGGGCTCTTGCTCCGACTGTGGCTCTTGCCATGGTGAGGACTCTTGATCCGGCTCCTGTTGCGGTGGGGACTCTTGCTCCTGCCTTGCCTTTTGCCACGGTGAGGACTCTTGCTTCGACTCTGACTTCTGCTACGGAGGACACTCTTGCTTTGGCCCTGACTTTTGCTATATTGGAGACTCTCACACTGATCCTCACTTTTGCTTTGGTGGGGGCTATTGCTCCGGCTCCGACTTTTGCTTTGATGAGGACACCTGCACTGGCTCCGACTTCTGCTTTGGAGGGTATTCTTGTTCTGGCTGTCACTACTCTGGCTTTCACTAATAATAACAGTTGAACTACAGCTGGGATTTGTGCTAGAGCTGGAAATCATGGATGATGGCACTGGACAGCTGTAGGGTATCTGAGGTGTCTCTTTACAAGAGCCTTGAGTAGCCACAGAGTAGACATGAAGGCCACAGGGCATAGTATCAGAGTGGGCCCAAGGTCGGGGGACAATGGGTAAATTTGGGGGGTCAAAAGGTGTTCTCAAAGGGATAAAAGAATAGATGTGGGTAGAACATGGAGGTCCTACAGGCTGACAATGGGGTTGTAGTGGGCCCCTGGGAGTGCCATGGGTACCACAAGGGGGCACCATGGACTGGTTATGAAACTGGGGGGGACCTCTAGAACCAGAAAGTGGAAAGGGATCAGGGGTGGGGGTTACCACAGAATATATATGAGTACTGCAAGGGGCTCCTACAGGGGGTCCTTGGGGATGGCTCTGAGCATAAATACTGGGTAAAACAGGATCACCAGGAAGGCGGATGGGAAGGGAAGTAGGGATAACAGTTTTGAGGGTTCTAGGGGCCAGAGTAGTTAAGACAGTCCCTTGGGGAAGTTTTTTGGGGCAGGAATTTGAACAAGCTGTAGTAGATGTCACCATACAAGAAGGATCAGAGAGACCAGAAGGGCGTAAGGGAGGTGAAGGAGAGGCGCTGAACTTAGAGGGCTTAGGCTGATCAGGAGTGTTCTGGGCAGTGATGACAAGGGAGCGACATCTGTGAGGAGCACACGGCTCTTTTAACTCTGGGGATTTGGGGCACTTCACTTGGGGGCAAACTGGGATAACAAGAGGGGGTTCATCATAGCTTCTATGGGGAGGTGACTCGGGTGAGGATATAAACTGATTGCCCATGGGTAAAGGGAAAGAGAAGGCAGAATAAGGACAGTGAGAGGACAGGGGAGATGTTTCCTGGGAATATGGGACACCAGAAATTGTGGCACCAGAAGAGAGGTAAGAGCTCCCATCAGTCTCCCAAGAGAAACCCGGCTCAAAGCAAGGCTTCCTGGGAGCCTGGGACTGGGATAAGCAAGAAGAACCGGTAATCCCAGGGGGTAAATGGATGACACAATAAGGGCTCCCAGGGGGAGATATGTGGGCCTCTGGGGGAAGATGGGAATCATGATTCGAGCCTTCCTGAGGTGAGCTAGAACAGCCAGGTGCATTTGCCTGAGAAGAAAGTGGAGAGCCACAGTAATTTTTCACAAGGGGTGGATCAAGTTGTGGTTTAGGTTGAGAAGAGTCTGGAGGCTTAAGACAGCCTTGGTAAAACTGGCCAGTGGGTGGGGAAAGTGCTGAAGGAGGGGGAGGATCATTATAACTTCTCCTTGACGAACAGGGAGGGTACAGAGGGGAGATCTGTGAGATATCCAAAACCCTGTGATAAAGGGATGGGAAAATTAGAGGTCTAGATTCCATGGGCCGGTGAGCAGTGTGAGGTGAAATCGTGGGACCAGCTTCCAAAGGGACATGAGTGAGGAGAGGAGAGGTCACTGGGCTGGTTCGTGGGGGCCGATGAGTGAGGGGAAAGTAGGTGACTGGGCTTGTTACGAGGGCTGAAGGGTATTCAGCACTGTAACAGAGGTAAGAGTTCTGGTCAATATAAGGGCTTCGGTAACAGGGACGAGGTGTTTTCGGTGGGCTCTGCAAGCAGCAATAAGGGCTCTGCGGATGGAGAGGGGATGACCCCGTAAGTTTGGACCTGTCAAAGCAAGGGCTCGGAGGGGGCGAACCCGAGTGGATAGACTCGCGGCAGTATCGCCTTCCGAAGAGTGGAGAACAGGGTTCAAAAGGACATCTCACCAGGCGCAGAGGAGGTTGTGGGGGCGGGGAGGAAATCAGTTCGGGTAGGGAGCCGGGCGTGCCCGTTTTGGAAGAAATACCAGGGCTACAGGTGAGTCCCGAAAAAGGGTCACTGGAGAACTGGGTAGAAGCCAGAGGATGTGGGGAGTCGGTGCACCTTTTGCCCGGGTTTGGGGAAGGGCCGGAGGTACGGGCAGGGTGGTCGCTGTACCCTTTCCTGGGCGCCAGAGGTGGCTCGAGTGTGAGGAAGGGGTTGAATCCTTTCCCGCAGGGCAGCGGAGACCCAGAAAGGAAAGGGAAGTCGCTCTGGCATTTTCCGGGAGGTGAGGGCAGTCGGGCTGAAAGTTCCATAAGGAAAGGAGAAGAGGTCGTAGGGGAAGGGGAAGGGGAAGAGAGAGGGGGAGGGAAGGGAAAAGGGAGGAAGGGAAGTGGAAGGAGTAGACGGGTCAAGGGGAAGACAACCACGAGCTGGGAACTGGAGGCGGTAACGTAACTGGAAGAATGAGCGCAGTGGTGATGACGTAACTTAGGGAGGCGGAGTCAGGAGGCTGCAGACCTGACAAGAGGGGGAGTCCAAGACTTACGGCGAAATAAAGGGCTGACAGAGGGGCTGAAGATAGAGACTTGAGCGAGAAAAGCTTCGTGACGTCCCCTGAGGCGCGGGGAAAAGAGGCCAAAAGCGTTCCGGAGGGGCGGGAGAAGCGAACTTGAGTGGAGAGCGAAGTGGAAGGGCCGGAGAAGTTTCTCGAGGGGCGGCCGCCAGAGGCCACTGTCACTGTTCCCTCCTGGGCCCCGGGCTGGACCTTACCCATTTCTTCTTATATCGGTGTCTCCGCGGGACCTTCGTGAAATCCACTCGCTTCAGCAGGTCCCGAACACCCCTTACTACCACCGCAGCCATGTCAGCGTGCGCTGCCGGGTAATTCCGACCGGAAAAACAACGCGAGACTCGTAGGTTCCAGAGAGGTGGCGTGCGCCGGGCCGAACGAAAGACGGACGGATTTGCCGCTGACTCCTCACCGAGCTCCGCTGACCCTTACATAGGTGCAAACCTCGCCCCTCCACGGTTCTTTTGAGGATGCTGCAAAAGAGCAACCATTCGCATAGAATAAAGTGGAGGCTCCGCCTGGATACTTGGAGCATAGGGAAAGCCTCCGTAAAGGTCCTTACCCCAGTTGGGGGAATCAGGGAGGCCGAAGAGCTGGCACGAATACTGATTTAACTCGGCAAATAGCGGCGGGAAAGGCGTCTAGGAAGGCAGAAGAATTGCATGGAGAAAGATCCTAAGGCAGAGAAAAACGAGCCAAGGAGACGAGTAGGCAGAGATGGATTTGTAGTGAAGCTAATGAAAGCGTAAGTTGTAGACCTGTCATTTGCACTGCTCCCTTCAAGGCCCAGTACCTAAATACCTCTTTAAGAGGACCTCCCGAATTGGGTAAATTTTGGGCTACACAAAATTTGAGTCCCAGCCGACTCCACCATTTAAGGGAGCCAGTGGAGAGGAGGGACATGATAAATGTTTTTTAAAGTGATCATCTGATAGCCAATGATGGGAGTAGGTGGGGAGTAGATGAGAGGAAATGATTGTATGGATTAGTGTGGTGGCAGTGAAGGTGGGGAGAATAGGGTAGATCCCACTTATAATTAAGAGAGAAATTACAGGATTTACTGACTGATTGGTCCTATATAAAATAGTATATAGTACACCACCAGTCAATAGCTGTCCTTTCACCTGCTTTTATTCTTACAACTTATTAACATCTTATATGTATTTATTTGCTTATAGCCTGCAAAGTTATAATTTTCAGTAGGTAAGAAACATGCACCCCCATGTTCATTGCAGCATTATTTATAATAGGCAAGATTTGGAAGCAACCCAAGTGCCCACTAGATGAGTGGATGAAAAGCTGTGGTACATTTCCACAATGTAATATTATTCAGCAGTTTAAAAAAAAAAAAAAAAAAAAAAAAAAAGGAAGCCCTAGCTGGTGTAGCTCAGTGGATTGAGCGCAGGCCTGCCAACCAAAGGATTGCAGTTCCGTTCCCAGTCAGGGCACATGCCTGGGTTGCAGGCCAGTTCCCAGCAGGGGACGCACGAGAGGCAACCACACATTGATATTTCTCTCCCTCTCTCCTTCCCTTCCCCTCTAAAGATAAAATAAATAAAATCTTAAAAAAAAAAAAAAAAAAGGAAATCTTGTCCTTTGCGACAGCGTAGATGGACCTGGAGAGCATTATGCTAAGTGAAATAAGCTAGTCAGAGAAAGATAAGTATATATGACTTCACTCATATATGGAATCTAATTAACAAAATAAGTTAACACAGTAGAAACACACTCAGAGAACAAACTGACAGCTGACAGAGAGAAGGGGAGTTGCAGGGCTGGGTGAAAAATGTGAAGGGATTAAGAAAAAAAAATCACATAGACAAACAGTATGCTGATTACCAGAGGGAAAGTGGGGGAGGTAAAAAAGGGTGTAGGGTGAATGACTAATGATGGAAGGAGACTTGACTTGGGGTGGTAAACACACAATACAATCAATAGATCATGCATTATAGAATTGGACACCTGAAACCTATATCATTTTATTAACCAAAGTGACCCCCAAAAATTCAATTTAAAAAGGTGAAAAATGTAACTCTTATACAAATATAAAATGAACACATGCCAAAGATTTTCTTCATCATACTAAACTACTCATCTGTTATTATCCTAAATAATGAGGGAAACAAACAGTAAGTTGATAGGACTTGTTCAAATGAAAATTTGAGGTTCAGAGATTTAGATTATCAGCCAAAGGGATGCTAGTATTTGCAAAATCATTAATAACCTATTAAGGAACAAACTAATGTTTAGAATAATCTCTTCTATCAGATGGAAATCAATTCCATCACTACTGGACAAAATTCATTATTATGGATAGGAATCATTTGCATTGCTCTCAGAAGAGAATCACTGACATTGTCAGTGGTTTTCTACAAGTTAACCTCTACCCCTACAAAGTTGTAAGATAGCCAAGTCAATATAAAGTCTGTCAAAGGTATACACACACCAACATTACAATGAAAGAGGTCCCAGTAATCCTCTTCTGCCCTTTACACATTCCAGACTGTTTTTCTGGACCAAAATTCTCTCACTAGAGTGTAATATGTAAAAGAACAAGCAAGGACTTGCCCTGGCTGGGTGGCTGAGTTGGTTGGAGCATTGTACCATACACCAAAAGGCTGCAGATTCAATTTCTGGTCAGGGCACATACCTAGGTTGCAGGTTCAATCCCACGTCCAGGAGTATGCAGAAGCAACTGATCAATGTTTCTTGATTCAGACAACTGATCGATGTCTGTCTGTCTGTCTGTCTCTCTCTCTCTCCCTCCCTTCCTCCCTCTCAAAAATTGATTAAAAAAAGTACTTACATGAGGATTAAATAACAGTAAAATAAGAGAGTAAGAATTTCGTTTAATTCATTGCTGAATTATCAGCACCTAG
Source organism: Anoura caudifer (assembly GCA_004027475.1). Classification (NCBI taxonomy): domain Eukaryota; kingdom Metazoa; phylum Chordata; class Mammalia; order Chiroptera; family Phyllostomidae; genus Anoura; species Anoura caudifer. The sequence goes on from PVKU01006205.1 coordinate 23,002, forward strand.
AATTGTATGTGGTACAATAGGCAGCTCTGAATAAATATTAATTGAATGAGATAGTGAAAGATGATAAAGTAGAAATGTGAGTATAAACAAATTTTTCAAGAAGTTTGTTCCAGGAACCTGGCAGTTGCAAGGTGGGGGGAGGTATGCATAGAGAAAGGTCTTTAAAGAAAAAAAAAGCTCAGAGACATTGAAATCCAGATAAGGAGCATGGATGGACCTGTAGATATTATGCTAAATGAAATAAACCAGTCAATGAAAGACAAATACCATATGATCTCATTTATATGTGGAATCTAATGAAGAAAATAAACTAATGAGCAAAATAGAATCAGAGGCATAGAAACGTGGAACAGACTGACAGCTATAAGTGGGGAGGGGGGAAGTGGGGGCTGGGTGAAAGAAGGTGAAGGGAATAGCCAAAGAACATACATGCATGACCCATGGACATGGACAGTGATATTGGGATTGAGCGAGGAAGTAGGAAGCAGGGAAGTAGAGAGGGGCAAAGGGGGGAAAATTGGGACAACTGTAATAACATAAACAATAAAATATAAAAATATAAATATAAGCCTTGGTGGGTGTGGCTCAGTGGATTGAGCCCCAGCCTGTGAACCAAAGGGTCACTGGTTCGATTCCCAGTCAGGGCACATGCCTGGGTTGCGGGCCTGGCCCCCAGAATGGGGCGTGTGAGAGGCAACCACACATTGATGTTTCCCTCTCTTTCTCCCTCCCTTCCCTTTTCTAAAAATAAATAAATAAAATCTAAAATAAAAATCGAACTTGCCAGTCAAATAAATAAATAAATAGATAGATAAATAAATAAATAAAAATCCAAATAAGGATCCAATGAAGTGCGATTGAATACATGGGAGATGAGGTATCTCAGTCACACCAGTTCTCAAAGACTTAAAGCAAATATGGAGTGTCAGGACCACAGCCAAAAATCTCCTTGTGAAGGGCCCCTTCACACTCCAAGCCTCAGCTTACCCATCTGTAAAATGCTGGAGCGAAGGTTGGACTAGATCAATGATTCTCAAACTTTTTGGTCTTAGGACTTTTTTACTGTCTTCAAAATTATTGAAAATTATTGAGCTTTTGTTTGTCTATCAATATTAACCAAGTTAGAAATTAAAACAATGGAAAAATAATAAAGAAAAAGAACAAAGTTGAGCAAAAGGAACCAGAAAAACTACAAAAATTAAAAATTTTAATTTTAACAATAATGAACCCATTACATGTTAACATAAATACCTTTATGAAAAATAATTATATTTTCCTAACTGTATGCCTTTTTCCCCCCTTTCCCTTTGTTGCCCCTTTGTTGCTTTAAGCTACTGGTTATGATTTATGGTTGAATCCAAGTAGTGGTAGTACAGACATCATTGCCTAGTTCCCATTCTTAGAGGGAAAGCATTCAGTATTTCACTATTATATATGTTTATAGTTTTCACTATTATATATGTTAGCTGTAGTTTTGGGGGCGGTTTTTTAAGGTTTTACTTATTTTTTAGAGAGAGGGGAAGGGAGAGAGCAAGGGAGAAAATCATCAATGTGCGATAGAAACATTGCTTCATTGCCTCTTACACTCCACCAACTGGGGACCTGGCCCATACCTAGGCACGTATCCACCTGAGAGCTGAACCAGTGACCTTTTGGTTCACAGGCTGAGCCACACCAGCCAAGGCAAAGTTTTTCTGTTTTGTTTTTGTTTTTGTTTTAAAGAAGTTCCTTTCTAGCCCTGGCCAGGTAACCCAGTTGGTTAGAGCATCATCCTTATACATCACAGTTGCAGGTTCAATCCCTGGTCAGGGCACATACAAGAATCAACCAATGAATGCAAACAATTTTTTAAAAAAAGAAGTTCTGCCTTGGTGGGTGTGGCTCAGTGGACTGACCATCAGCCTGTGAACATTTGGTCACCATTTCAATTCCCAGTCAGGGCACGTGCCTGGGTTGAGGACCAGGTCAGATCTCCAGTAGGGGGTGCGCCATAGGTAACCACACATTGAAGGGAGGGAGGAAGAGAGGGTTTCTCTCCCTTTCTTCCTCCCTCCCTTCCCCTCTGTCTAGAATAAATAAATAAAATGTTTTTTTTTAAAGTTTCATCCTATTTCTAGTTTGCTGAGATTTTTTTTAAAATTATGAATTGTTGATTTTCTTCAAATGCTTTTCCTGAATCTATTAAGATCATATAGTTTCTCTTTATTCTGTTAATATAATGAATTATACTGATTTTCAAATGATGAGTCAACTTTGCATTCCTGTAAAAAAGAATAAACACTAGTTCATAATTATTCTTTTTATACATTGTTGTATTCTTGTGTCTTTGTTCATGAGGGATATTGGCCTGAAATTTTTTCTTCCTGTAATGTCTTTGATTCTGATATCAGGGTAGTGCTAGCCTCATAAAATTAGTTTGGGAAGTGTCCCTTCACTTCTATTTTCTGAAAGAATCTTTATTCAATTGATATTATTTCTTCCTTAAATTATTAAGAATTCAACAGTGAAGCGATTTGAGCCTAGAGTTGGGTGTTTCTCATTTTTTCTTGAGACTGCAGGGTGAGAAAGAAAGGAAGGTTTTTTTCATTATGAATTAAATTTCCTGATATTCTGATTTTCAGCCAGACGTGATTTTGCCTCTCACATGCCCCCAACTGGGGACCTTGCCCATAACTAGGCATGTGCCCTGACCAGGAATTGAACCGGCCACCTTTAGTTTTGCAGGACAACGCCCAGCCCACTGAGCCACACCTGTCAGGGCAGAACTTTTTTAAATATTTCTTATAATCCAGGTCTGCTGACAATGAATTCTCTCACCTTTCATTTGTTTAAGCATCTTTATTTTTAATTTTTAATTGATTTTAGAGAAAAGGTAGAGAAACACTGATTTGTTGTTTCACCCATTGATGCAGGATCAAACCTGCAACCTTGGCATATCAGGACAGTGCTGTAACCAACTGAGCTACCTGGCCAGGTCTAAGCATTTTTATTTTGCTTTAAGGTAATTCTTACTGGATGCAGCATTCCTTTTTTTTTTTTTTTAAGATTTTATTTATTTTTAGGCCCTGGCTGGTGTGGCTCAGTGGATTGAGTGCTGGCCTGCGAACCAAAGGGTCACTGGTTCGATTCCCAGTCAGGGCACATGCCTGGGTTGAGGGACAAGTCCCCAGTAGGGGGCACACGAGAGGCAACCACACATTGGTATTTCTCTCCCCTCTCTCCCTTCCCCTCTGTCTAAAAATAAATAAAATCAGGCTTAAATTAAAAATATTAGATTTTATTCATTTTTAGACAGAGGGGAAGGGAGGGAGAAAGAGAGAAACATCGATGTGTGAAAGAAACATTGATGGGTTGCCTCCTGCATGCACCCCATCTGGGGACCAGGCCCACAACCCAGGCAATGGCCCTGACCAGGAATTGAACCAGCAACACTTTTCCTTGTGGGATGATGCTCAACCGACTGAGTCATGCTGGTCAGGGCAGATAGAGAATTCTTGAGTCAAAATTTTCTTCTTTAACCTCTTTAAAGATGAGTTGTTTCTTATGAATTGTGTTGTAATTCCTTGTACCTCTGCATGTAATGCATCTTTTCTTTTTAAGATTTTTTTTACCACTAGTTTTAAACAGTTTGAGGATAAGCAAGTTGTGATTTCCATTGTGTTTATTCTGTCTGGGGCCTGTTGAGCTTCCGGGAACTGAGAGTTTATAATTTTCATCAAATTTGGAAAATTTCAACAATTACTGCTTCAAGTATTTTTCCTCCCCGCTCTACTTCCACATTTTCCTTCTCTTCTGGACCATTTGATATTATCCTTTACTGTCCAAGGAAAATCCCACAACATTTTCCTTGTTCATTTATTTTTACTGTTTTTTTTCCTCTTGTGCTTCAGGGTTTTGTTTTGGGGTTTTGTATGTGTATGTGTGTGAGCTTCAGGGGTTTTTTTGTTTAATTTTTTAAAATTTATTTTAATTGTTGTCCTTGTACAGTTTTTTGTCTTTTACTCCCATCCCAGCCCACCGCCCCAGCCCTCTCCACCTCCCTCCTATTTCCACCCCCCTAGTTTTTACCATGTGTCCTTTATACTTGTTCCTGTAAACACTTCCCCTTTTCCCCTGATCTTCCCTCCTTTCTCCCCTCTGGTGACTGTCAGTCTGTTCTCAATTTCAGTGTCTTTGGTTATATTTTTGTGCTTCAGTTTTTATAGTTTCTGTTGCTCTGTCTTCAAGAACATTTCAGTACACTGATTTTTTTCTTCAGTATCTAATCCTTTGTTAATCTTATCCAATGAATTTATTTCAAATATTGTATTTTTAAGCTTCAGAAATTCCATTTGACTTTTTTTCTTTTCTTTTCTTTTTTTTTTTTTTTAAGGAAGAGAGGAAGGGAGGGAGAGAGGGTGAGAAACGTTAATGTGAAAGAGAAACATTAATCGGTTGCCTCTCATACATACCCCAACTGAGAACTCATAAGCTAGGCATGTGCCCTGACTGGGAATCAAACCTGCAAGCTTTCTGTTCATGGGATGATGCTCCAACCAACTGAGCCACATCAGCAAGGACATATTGCAGAGTATTCTATTGGACAGTACTGACCTAGCCTATCCCTTGAGCAACATATAACACTAGCAGTACTGTGGACGGTAAGGGTGCTGAGAGGCTGTTCACAGAGCTGAAGATGAATACCAAAGGACTTGGATCTCAGCTAAAGGACAGTATTACAGTTACTGAACTTTCAGCAAGTGGACCTTTTCAAAGTCATGATCTTCTTTGAAGAGGTTTTATGTGTTAAAAATGAACTTTGCCCAGTCATCCTCTTGGATTATCAGAAAAAAATTTCAGCTCAACCAAGATAAAATGAATTTTTCCACACTGAGAAACATCCAGGGTCTGTTTGCTCCATTAAAAGTGCAAATGAAATTCAAGGCAATGCCAACAGGTTCAGCGCCTTCCATGTCTTCCAAACTCAAACCTTTCATTGGATATTTTGAGGGGTAACAATAGACTGTTGGGTTTGAAGATATTCTTAATGACCCATCACAAGGTGAACTAATGAGAGAACCACACTTGATGGTGGAATATAAACTTGGTTTACTGTAATGCAGTGTGCTGATCATGGAAATGGAGGGGTCACATCTTGTTTATAGTCATCTTTTTACTATAATTGTATGTGTACAATATTAAAAGTGCCGACACATGAGAATTGTTGCCTAAACAGTATCTGATCATTTGAAATTATTTGGGTCTTTGATTCATGGCCATGTGACAACTGAAAGCACTAGAGATGATTTTAAAACTCCTGATTTACATTAAAACAATAGCGTTGTCTTTAAAAAAGTTGTTGCTAATGAACAGGTTCCAGTTCAATTTATAATCCTGGTATTCAATAAATTGAATTTTGAATAACCACTGTCAATATTTGAGTTTGCAGTCTTCATAGTAGCCTTATTCAGAGTAAACATCTGTAATTGATTTCAGTGGTAACACTTTAAAGCTACTTTAGGATTTTAGCTATTTTTGATTCTTGCAGATTGCAAAGTGTAAATTCAGCAGTTTTGATCTTAGTCTTGTCTTTAAAGTGAAAAATAAAGCAGCCAACAGATGTCAGTTTAAAAAAAAATACTAGCAGTACTGCAGAGCCTCATCACTATTTACTGTTATATGAGAAAACATGTCAAGTTCTAACACTAGACGTATTTGGGATTGTGATGGCTCACAGCTTGTGCTGTTGAAAGAATGAAGTTATCCTTTGTTCTACACGTTTCAGATTTACTGGGGGTTTTGGTTTTTAATAATTCCAAACTTGAATACTGATATGTCACTGCCATCAAATATTTACATTCTATTTAAGTTTACCAATTATCCCAATACTGCCCTTAATAACAAAAGGATCCAGTATAGTATCACATGTTGCATTCAGTTGTCTTAGTTCTTTTTTTCCCCCTTTTTTATCCTTACCAAAGGACATTTTTTTCACTGCTTTTAGAGAGAAAGGAAGAGAAACATCACAGGAGAAGCATCGATTGGTTGATTGGTTGCTTTGCATACGCACCCAGACTGGAAATGAACCTGCAGCCCAAGTATATATGCTGATCAGTAATTGAACCCATGACCCCTTTGGTTACAGGATGAGGCTCCAACCACTGGGCCACACCAGCCAAGGCTGTCTTATTTAGTCTCCTATCTATAACAGTTATTCAGTTTTTCCTTGACTTTCACACCCTTGATGTAGTATCATTCTATAGTCTAATTTTATAGAATGTCCCTCAATTTATCTGGTTAGATTCAAGTTTGTTTTGTTTTTTTTTTTGCAGGAATTAGTGATGCATTTTTTCCTCATTGCTGTTTGCAAGTGGTAGTTATTTGTCCCATTATTGGTGATGTCAGCTTTAATCCAAGTTACTGCCTGCCAAGCTTCTCCAGTGTACTTTCTCCTTCTGTAATTTGTATTGCCTTCTTCACCAAACTTTCAATTGATTCACTTATTTATATTTGTATGGGTTCATGGATTCCTATTTCATTCAGTGGGCTATAATCTATACTGTCATCATATATTTTGATGCTCAAATTATCCCAAATTTGACTAGGGGTTTTATATACTTTGGACATGTTCCTATTGTTGAGCATTTCCTTTCTAGAACAAAATGTTCCAAGCTTACCTTGTATTTTCCATGCCTAGCTCTGGAATCACCCATTTCTCCAAGGGTCCCTGTTTCTTTTATTGGAGAAGGAAGCCTTCTCTTTGTGGGCTGAGCTAGGGAATATATGTATTCCCTACATGTACACATATTGGCATCTATATTTACTTACATTGAAATCTGTATTTATTTAGTTTATACCTTAACACTACAGAGTTCATTTTTTTCCTTTTCAATATTTGTAGCTTCATTCTCTGCTAGCTTCCATTATCTTCGATATGTTTATTGGATCAATCCCACCTGTATGTACATAACCGATCTCTCACTGCCAGCACTGTCTACCCAGGTGATCTTTTCTCACCTTAGATTCCAGTACCTCTCCTTCCACAAACCTACACCCTTCTCACTCCTTTTTTTAAAATTTTTTAGAGAGGGAGGAGAAAGGGAGAGAAACACTCAGTTGCCTCACACTCCCCTCAACTGGGGACCTGGCCCTCAACCCAGGAATGTGCCGAGAATTGAACCTGCTACCTTTCAGTTCGCAGGCCCATTTTCAATTCACTCAGCAACGCCAGGACATCAAAAAAAATTTTTTAAGAAAAGCAACCTGTTGGACACGGAGATCAAAAACTGTAAGGACAGTAGGAGATAAGCTTTAGTATGAACTGGGTATTTAATAATGATATTAAGCAATTACTATTCATTTTATTTTTTTAAGAATTTATTTATTTTTTTTAGAGGGGGGAAGGATGGGAGAAAGAGAAGGAGGGAAGCATCGATCGGCGACCTCCTGCATGCACCCCAACTGGGGACCCAGGCATGTACCCCAGCCAGGAATCCAACCAGCAACACTTCGCCCCGCAGTGTGAAGACCAACAACTGAGCCACACAAGTCTATTGTGAACAAGGCTATTGTTCATTTTAAATGTTATAAAGGCATCAAGTAAACAAAAATAAATAAATAAATAAAGTCCTTATCATTAAAGAGATACATGTTAGTTGATGGGTACAGAGGTGCTGTTTATTATTCTATCCCTATGTTTGAAATTTTCAAATAAAAAAATTCTAAATAAAAGAAAAGTCTGTAGATTACTGGACTTTATTGAAGATGGAATCACTGCTAATCACATAGGAACTATTGCCTATGCAAATCCATGAGGTTTGCATGAACTTACAGTTACACAAATAAGAAACAAATGGCATGTTCAAACCATGAGGAAATGTCCTGATGCCCCGGTGGTGCCCACAGGTAAATGAATCTGCACATTTATTTCAAGCTGTTAAAGAGTTTGTGGGCCACCTATGGAGGAAAGAAAGGAAGTCATTAATTACCAGCTTTAATGCCAAAGCTTACAAGGTTCTTCATGACCTGGAACAGTACTCCCCCCTCTCTCACCACTCCTTCCTACACACCTTTCTGGACCATAGTGAGCTCCCGTAGTTACCTGAATCTCCTTCCTACCTGGAACTCTCTTTTCCAGTTTTTTCATCTTTTCCTTTAGAATTTAAAATGAAAGGCTTCTCTAAACAAGCCCTATCCCCACACAAATCTGTCCCTGTTTCCCCCACAGAAACGTATACCCCCCATATCACAGTGCTTATTAATTCCACAAATATTTATACATCTATATGATTGTTCTAGGTGAGTTACAATAGTAAACACAACAAATCTCTCTCTTATGGAACTTAGAGAATAACAGAAATATAATATACACATGAGACTTTTAAAAAAAGATTTTAATTTTTAGAGAGAGGGAAAGGGAAGGAGAAAGAGAGAAACACCAATTAATTCCATCTTGCACACCCCAATCCATATGCCTGCAACTCAGGTACATGCCCTGGCTGGACACTGAACCAGCAACCTTTTGGTATGTGGGACGATGCCCAACCCACTGAGCCATACCAGTCAGGGCACATGAGGTTACTTCTGATAGTGATAAATACTGAGGAAAATAAAATGGGGCAGAGGGAGCATAGCATCTTTAAATATAGGGGTCAGCTCCAACCTGTGTGGCTTGGTTGGGCATCTTCTCACAAAGTAAAACGTCACCAGTTCAATTCCCAGTCAGGGCACACGCCTGGGTTGTTGGTTTGGTCCCCAGTCAGGGTACAAGAGGAAACCAATCAATGTTTCTTTCTCTCATTGATGTTTCTCTCCCTCTTTTTCTCCCTTCCTTTCCCTCTCTCTAAAAATACATACATAATATCTATAAATAAATAAGGGGGTCAATGAAGGATATCCTAAGACAGACCCAAGAGACTTACCAGTTCACTAACCATTCTCTGGCTCATAACTCAGTGAAAGAAGGGACCATGCCTATCTCACTCTCAGATCTTAATCTAGTGCTTTGCTCATAAAAATATTTAAATAACATAAAACTTAGTATTTTAACCATTTTTAACAATATGTTGTCGTGGCATTAAGTATACTCATAATGTCCTGAAATCATTAATCTCTAGAATTTTCCCACATTCCTACACTGAAACTCTGTACCCATTAAATAGTAATTCCCCTTAGCACTTGGCAACCACCATTCTGTCTGTCTCTATGAATTTGACTACTTAAGGTATCTCATATAATTGGAATGGTATTTGTCCTTTTGTGATCAGTTTATTTCACTTAGTATGTCTTCAAGTTTCATTCATGTTGTAACATGTGTCAGTTTCCTTCCTTTTTAAGGCCAAGTAATATCTCATTGCATGTACATATCACATTTTGTTTATCCATCCATCCATCCATTAATGGACACTCAGGTTTTTGTGAATGCAGCTACAAACACGCTTGCACAAATATCTTCTTCAAATCCTTCAATAGAGTCTCAATTCTTTTGGGTATATAACCAGAAGTAGAACTGCTGGCTCAATATGGTGATCTGTGTTTAGAGTTTTGGGTAAAGAGCTTGATTTCTTTTTACTGCCAAATATTTCATTACATGCATGTATCAGTTCATAGACATTTATGTTGTTTCTACTTTTTAGCAATTATAATGCTTCTATGAATACTTGTGTACAGGTTTTTATGTAGACATGTTTTCATTCGTCTTAGAGTAGAATTGCTGGGTCATATGATAACTCTATGTTTAACCTTTTGAAGAACTACCAGACTGTCTTGCACAGGCTGTACCAATTTTCATTTTCATCATCAGCAATGTATGAAGTTTCCAATTTCTCCACATAGGCCAAAACTTGTTACCTTTTTTATTTGAGCCAATTTAGTGGATATGAAGTGGTATCTCATTGTGGTTTTGATCTGCATTTCCTTGATAGCTAAGGGTGTTGAACATCTTTTCATATGCTTACACAATCAGTTTTAAGATAAGCAGCCATATCAAATTTTGCCTTCCCTATAATTTAAAATACCTTAGTATTATACATAAAAGAGTCAAACACAAGTTTACTTAAAAACAAAAACAAAAAAAAACTTTTTACAATTTCTATGTAAAAGACACATTGGAGGATATAAATTATTTCAGAGAATAGCTTGTTTCTTAAAAGTTCAAAATCCAGCTTCCCCACTGTTTAGCAGTAGAAGTTGAGATATCATGTCTCTTCTCCGAGGCTCAGGGGAGGGATAATACTACCTGCCCTCCAGTGAAAGTGGTAAAAGTAAGTAAGATTTCTTATGTAAAGTGCTCAGTACTACTACTGACATATATTGGGCCACAATAAACGCTAGGATGGAAAGGTTGTCAGAACCAAGTCATCCCCGGCCACTGTAAGCCTTCCCCCTTCCTGACTTTAGACTGACTTACACAGTGGTCTCTTGCATGCAAGAAGTCAAAGAGCTCCTCTGTGCAATCCTCCTCTGTGTGTGACCTGGAGGATACACGAGCATCACAGAGCTCTAGCCGCTCCCGAGCCTTTACACATTTCTCCAACTGTTCGCACTGCTCTCTCACTGTTGTTAGGGGATCCTGATGGAGAAACAAACAAACAAACAAAAAACTGAAATGGGGGTTTTAGGGGAGGCAATCCCCAAACCATATGCTTTGATTAATACAACCACCACACCAAGGTGCTGCCTCTGAATTACTGTGCAGAAGGCCAGCTGGCAGAGCCACACTGCCACCAGAAATGGCAGAATGGGTCTCCCAATCAATTCTGATGCTAAGTAGTAGGGAAAAATTTCATATTCCTGCCTTCCAAGGTTGCCAGTATGCACTGAAAGCCTCAGTCCTTTCTGAAAAACAAGGTGGTAAGGAAACCTGGCCAAACTTGAAATGGATCTATAGGAGGCCTTACTTGTTGACAGAGCATTTTGGGATATGTAATGTCTGTGAATTTCAATTCCCTTCATCTGACAGCAAGGCCTATACACCTCAGCTGCCCAGCTAGAAAGGCAACGTTAACAAAGAACCATCCAAGAAGAGTTCTTTCCAGAATTATTTATTAAACCACCAATAGCAGATGACTAAGTGCCAGGTGCTCAAGATGCTGCTCTGCTCCCTGACACAACTAAAGAAGCCCAAAACCCAGAAAAGACTCAGCTTTCCAGGCCCAACCCCCAAGTACTCCACTCCACAGGAAGGAACTTTATATTAAACGCTTTTCCCACTCCCATTATCTCCAAGGTGTCTACCATAAGGACTCCTTAAAATAGCTTCAGAGTTTCGTAAAGCTCAAACTTCCTCTTACTGGGATGGCTCCAAACCTGAAACAGCTCTTACCACTAATTCCTCCTCCTCCGCTTCCTCCTACAAAAAGAAAACAAAATTAATGTCAGCAGCAATCTTATGGCATATATATATAGTCCCAATCATATTGATCTTATAATTACTGAAGATAGACATTATATTAATCATGTTTTAAAATTTCTGTATTTCATCCTTTGGTTCCCTTTCCCATCAGATCTGAACACCAGTCTTGGTCATAAAAGGAGAAAAAATAATATTGAAGGTGGCCTCACAGCTCTGTAGCATGTGGGCTAGTTCCAAACAAGGTAAAAAATAAAATTAAAACACCAAAATTTCTCTATTTTATGATGCTTTGACATTTTAGGGGCCTGCCAATCCTGCAGAGACTGCCCCTCTCCGGGCTGGCTAATTTTAGAGATAGTAAACAACTTATCTTGGGGGCATGCATCCCATAAGCAAAACAACCAATCCAAAACCCCTACCACTAACCACCTTCCTTTATCTAACTCTCCTACACTAAACCAATTATTGTACCTGCCCTAATCACTCCAGGGCCAAGTGCCAAACAACAGAGGGAACCCCTGTAGCCCAGAGCCCACTGAAATGATTCAAACCACCCAATCCTAAACTTGCTAAAGCTTGCCTATCCTGCCTCACCCACTCCTTCCCTCAGAAACCAAAGGTCTGGTTTCCCTTGCTGCTTCTGCTCCTGGCTGGCCCAAGCATTTCACTATGTGGCCTTACCATACCGGGTTAAAACAAATCCTGGTTCATTTCAACAAGGACATACTATTTCACTTTCATTAGCAAAAAAATAAAGCATGCACAACACTATAAAGTTTTAAAGTACTTTCATATCTCTGATTTGATTAATCACAACAGCCCTGAGGGGCTCCCAATTGAGAGATAACACCTAATTAGACTTTTTCTGATATCGATTCAAACTGCCAGATGTTCATATAGAAACTACATAATTTTAAAAAGTATTTTCTTCTAAAGTCTGGTGGGTCCCATTATTACCAGAAATAGCTAAATTTAGTCCTTATATCATAAACCAAGTTAGGAAGAAAACTAACATCTTTTTTCTAGATTCTGAACATGAATTGGGAATATGAAAATGATCAACCTAATCTCTTCTTTAACCAGAGTCTAACTAAAGGTAGTTACAGCGAGTACTCTTTGGCTTGTGAAACTCCTAGAACTCTTAAGTAGACAATCAATATAAGGCATTGACATGTCTCTATTCACAAGCTTGGAAACGCCAGGCCCTTTTATTTATTTCTGATTTTGGTGCAGAATCTCAAACTTAGCTTCCTTTCTTCCAAGGGGAGCAGTGTAAAAAAAATATTCCCTGTGGGAACATCAGCATAGGCCTAAATCTGGGGCATAGCAAAGTCTATCTGATCAGTATTTTAACTTGTCATGCACGTGTCCACATTTGGAAGAAGGGAAAGAAAAGGTATAGAGGGAAATAAAAGAACTAGCTCAGCAATCCCTATTTATGCTTTCAAAATTCCAACACAATCTGGCTCATTCTCCATCACGCCTTCAGGGAAGAGACTAAAGCCCATGAAAGCTGGGGAGGGTAGGGCAGGTTCAGCTGTAACCCAGGCTATTTATTCCTACAATTGGCAAAGGTCTCTTCTAAACATAAAGGTGTTATTTAGGATGTAAAGTTCTAGTTTTTCATTAAATAAGGCTTCTTAATCATGCTCTTAAAAAGATTGTCAAAAAAAACAAATCACATTCTGCCTGGGTTAGAAATCAGAAATTAGTCATCATAGGAGCAAGACCTTTATATCATTTCCCTATTAGCAATACTACTGCACTAATCATTTTGTGTCTTTGATAATTTTGCATCAAAAATATCATGGCTCATTTTGGAAAAACAAATCCAAATACAAGTCCGAATATGGACTACTTAATGTCAAATTTCCAGTCAATGAGAAAAGCCAATGTCACACTAAATAAAAAGATTTAATCTCCAACAAGTATGGGTTCTTCATAAAAGAGTTCCGTTTTCTTAATTTGAAATTGACCGCTTATTTACTTTCTTTTTCTCATCTACTGCTGTGGTGAGACCTACTGAAGGTTCTGGTATACTCCCTGAACTTCCTAAGGCTGGCTCCATGTCTTCCTGGTCCTCCCTCTGAAAATAATACTAGGAAAAATTATGGGGTAAACTAGTTTCCAACTATCCTGAACCCATAAGTGCAAAATAGCTGCCCCGAAGTAACAGAGAATAGATAGGAAATGTGACTGGAAACAAAAGCTGGCTGGGTTCTGTAAATCTGTATAGCAGTATGGCTGAGCCTTAGCTCTGGAACCACGCTGCTTGGGTCAGTTTCCTGGCTCCATGGTTTATTAGCTGTGCGTCCTTAGAGAAGATATTTAACCTCTCTACACTTGTTTCCTCATCTGTAAAATGGCAATAATAGTCCCTAATACTTCAGAGGACTATTGTGTGGCTTAAACGAATTAGTACACATAAATTAACACTTGAGCAGTCAATAATTATTACATCGGCATTTTTACTCTAAGAAGAGCTCTATTTCACCACAGAATTATACTGCACATTCCTACACTGTCCCCAAAAATACCGCCCCCAAGCCCCCACAAAGAAAAGAAAAAAAAAAAAAAAACACTTTTTCACAGAAACTAGTGTAAGGCCAGATCTCCGGAACCTCTACAGATGTGGCAGGGATTCCTGCTCCCCAAACCTGTCAAATCAGGGACACATGACTGACTAAAAATACAGATACTATTTTTACAAAAGCAGTCAACACATAGTTTCCGCTCTCGTTAAACCTTCACCATAGTCATAGAATGGGAAGGTCGAGACCCAGAGAAAGACTAGTCATCTACTTGCCCAAAGTCACTCGACGAGTTCTGGGAAGGGTCAAGGGAACCAGCTCTCCCGACCCTGCAAACTCTAGGGCGGGCGAAGCGGGGCCAAAGGGGTTCCGAGCGTGTTTCGCGGACTAGGTCCTGACCCTTGCCATAGGGTGGAATTGATCGCCTTGTCTTACCTCCTTGGGATCTCCGGACCCGGTCAGCATCTTTCGCTCATCCTCCAACCCCATGTCCTGCTACGTTTCTAGATCCAATACCAGCAGCAAAATCCCCACCTTTTCCACTTCAAAATCAAGAAGGACTTGTAAGGGTCACTCAGCGGATATCCGGCGATATGGCCGGAAGTGCGGCAGACTCGTCGTAGTCGCGAACACACGCTCAGATTGGCATGTACCACCGTCAGCAGAGAGGGTATAGGGGTATCTGGTATTTTGCTCCTGAATGGATTTACAAAGAAATGTCCATTTAGTCACGCCATCCCCAAATATGTTTACCTATAGATTTATTTAAAATATTACCTTCTAAATTATTTTGAAAATATGCAGGTTTATTCGCCGTTCCTTTAGCACAGTTCCCATTCTTACCTACATCACTGATGAAACCGTCCTAACTGCTGACCTTTTCAAGATGGCGGTCCGCAGCTGCCACTCTCGGGCTCGCGCACCTCCCCAAGATGGCGGCGCCCGAGGCCTGGCGCGCCCGGAGTTGCTGGTTCTGTGAGGTAGCGGCGGCAACGACCATGGAGGCCACGTCCCGGGAGGCGGCGCCAGCGAAGAGCTCGGCCTCGGGCCCCAGCGCTCCCCCCGCCCTGTTCGAGCTGTGCGGGCGGGCGGTGAGCGCCCATATGGGGGTTCTGGAGAGCGGGGTGTGGGGTAAGTCGCGGGGTGAGGGGCTACCTCTGGCAACGAGCGGAGGCGGCCCTGCGGCCGGGGGGCACGGGGGGCGAGGCCGGGAGGCCCGGGGCAAGGCCCAGCCCGGGGCACTGGAAGGCAGTCAGTCTGGTCGGAGAATGAATTCCGTGACTACCCGGGCTGGGCAGAGTAAAGACGGGGACCAAATCGGTAGGTGGACCTGCACCGCGGCCTGGCCGGGGGCGCTGGGGGCGAGGCCAAGAGGCCCGGGCTAGGGCAAAGCCTGCAGGGCTCGGACGGCAGGGGCAGGACTGACGGGCTGGACCGTGGGCACCGAACTGACACTCGGGCCGGACCCGGCTGGGGAGGCTCGGATGTCGAGCCGACCGGCAAGGGTGGCCCTGCTGTTTGGGGGCGGGGGCCGAGGTTGGGAGGCCCGGCCTAAGGCAAAGAGGCCAGGCCCGGGGCCACCCAACCTGACTGACGGCGCGGGGCCTCTGATAAATGCCTGACAAATACCGAGACCCCGGAGTGCCGAGACCCCGGAGGCCAAGCCGATGAAAGAGTGTGGCCCTTTGGATTGGGGAGCGAGGGATGGGTCAGAGGGAGAGGCCGTGAGGCTGAGGGTGCACCTGAGGCCTGTGTGATGGCCCAGGGCAGAAGGGAGCAAACTGACTAGCGGGTTTTCAGGTGCCAAGCTGGTTGAGCGACGGAGTGACGGGCAAGGCAGGGAGCGCCGGAGGCTACTCGTATTGGCCCGAGCGGCGAGGAGGACCGGAACGCGGGAGAAGGGAGGCCCGAAGCGGGTCTGCCATCCCGGGAGGCTCGAATGACGGACAGGCGGGAAGGGCCAAGGAGGCCCCAGGCGGAGCCAGGGCCGGAGATCCTGGACTGGGGGCGGGGGGCGAACCGCCGCTAGAAGGCCCTGGTCGGAGTGGGAGTGAAAGGAGGCCCCAGGCCTGAGAGCGGCGGGGACCCACGGGCCCGGCTCCGGTGGAGAGCGCCCAGGCTGAGCAGCAAAGGCGGGCAGCCTGGGGCTCTGGGATGAGGAGCCGGGGAGGACGAAATGAACGGCTTTGATGGTGGGCCTGCGAGCTCGGCAGGCCGGCTAGGCCGGGTCACGGAGGAGAGTGGGCCTGCAGCCCGATGGGCGCGAGGAGGCCGGGCTGTGGGGTGTGTACCCTCGGTCGCAGCCTGGCCGCTGGTGAGGAAAACTCGGGTCGGTGTCTTGGCAACTAATAGAGTGAAAGAGGGGAAAGTAAGGGCCTCTGGGGGATAGGCTTGTCTACACGGGGGATAAGGGAGGCCTTGGGCCTGCGTGCCTGACAGACTGGTGGTGTGAGGGGGTGGGGTCCAGCGGCCAGGGCTGAAGTTGGGTGGGGATGTTACAGGCCAGGCCCAGGGCCTAGGGAAGAGCGGGGAGGTGGGGTAAGAAAGGAGGCCCTAGGCCTTGGGGGTGGGGCGGAGGGTTGCAGAGAAGGCCTCAGGAGTGGTGTTGGTGTCTTCTCCAGGAGGAAGTACCTGGTAAGGTCAGGAGTGAGGCCTTGAGGTCCTGCGGGTGGGGGCTTGGGTTGCACAATGGGGAGGGATGTGGAGAAAAGGTCCAGGAGTTTGGGGGGTTGGGCCTCCGGGATATTCCCAAGGCTGTAGAGAGTGATTAAAGAGGCCCAGGGATGTGTGGTGGGGATGGGCCACCGATCCTGAAGAGGCCTATGTCTTTATGTACCGCGGAAAGACTGTTAGAATATGTCGGGCCTGGTGGGGGGAGGGGACTGTGGAGCCTCTGTGAGAACAGCTGAGAAGAGCCTGCTGACCCATGGGGAATAGGAGAAAAGTCTCAGTGGAGCTGGGCAGGGGGCTCAGAAAAGTCCCTGGGGAATGTGAACAGGATCTGGCTGTGTCAGCCTGGAGCTTCTAGGATGCTAAATCTGGAGGAGGAAAGAGGACTGGGTGTGGAGGCCCCGAGTTGGGAAGAGGAAGCAATAAAGGTGTAAGCTGGAAAGTAGCAAGAAAGACCCTGGCTTAAGGAGAATAGAGAAAGGAAGAGAGGAGTTTGTGGTTAATAGGGGATGAGAATCCCTGTGGCTGTGAGAGGGGATGGCTAAACCGAGGGGAGCAGAGTGGAGAGACAGAGGAGAAAGCTCCCATGGGCCTCACCCAGGCCAACAGTCACACAGGGAAAGCTGAATCAAGTTAGGCCTCTTAGAAGAGCCAAGTGAGAGGCCCACTAAGCAGTGCTGTTTGGGAGGAAGGTTTCAGTGTGGGCTAATAGTCAGGAAAAGGCTTCCTGGAGGTTGCAGACTAATTTTCTTTTGTGTAGGGAGAGGAGGAGAAAGAGAGTAGAGGCAGCAGGAAGGGATACAGTGAGGAAGCAAAGTAGGTTTGTTATACCTTGAATGCCAGTACATGCAGTTGGACTTTATCTTAAATACAGTAGAGAGCCTACATTAGTGTAATAGCATAGACATTTAGTGCTTTCATTCAGCAAGAACACTTTGTACACTATGTACAAAGAATTGCCCTAGATTCTTAGATAGCAAGATTCAGGCATTCCACAAATAAATATAAAAGGAGATCCTGGAATAGGAGTTATTAAAGGTTTTCCTTAGATATGATATACTCCAAGATCTCAAACTTATTCTTGGCTGGACAGAGTGACGCTGTTGACAGGATAAGAACAGTAATCACTAACATTTAGTGAGCCTTAAAGCCAAGCATGGCCTTAAAAAGATTACAAGCACAATCTCTTTTAATTTTCACAACAATGTTATGAGGTAGTTATTATCTCCATTTTAAAATTAAGGAAATTTAGGCTCAAAGATGTGAATTTGCCCAAGGATGCACAATTAGTTAAGTGGTACAATCAGGATTTCACCCAGTTTTGTGCAATTCTAGAGACCAGACTATTTGGACACGATACTATAATGCCTCTCTGATCTAGGGAAGTCAGCAAGCAGGTTTTGTTTTTCAGATATATTGAATTTTGAGTGTAGAGCTTAATTATTTCTATTCTTCATAGGAAAGTACTACTTTTGGGTATAGTGGGTGCCCAAAGGATGGAAGTAGCCAACCTGGAAGAGTGGGAAGAGAATTCAGAAAAGGCTTAATAAAGGGCATGTGATACTTGAATCCTGAAAGTGTCAAGGATATTCCTGGTGGAGACAACAGCTTAACAAAGTAAATCTCATGCAAAGAGGCAGAAAGTAGTGTAACACATTAGATAACTAAAAAATGTAGTTTAGCGTGGCTGAAGTGTAGGAAGCAAGTCAGGGAGGTGGAGAAATTAATAGAGCCCAGATTATGAAGGACTTTTTTAATCATACATACTCAATAGGACTTTTTAAATACAGAATAGTTCATTATGCTTGGGCAGAAGTGAACTGACCAGCTGCTAAATGAGTATATCAGACTGCTTTGTGGGATTATCTCACCCTTGTAGATGTGTATGGCCCAGAAATTCCAGCTGCCAACTAAGTGGCTGAAGATAAGTGGACCAGAGTTTGAATTAGACATAGGTTAGCATCTGTAGGTTCCATTTGTCAATTGAAAAGTCTGCTCTTCCATTTTTTTCCCCAATAGGACACAAGATGCTTAGAACCCTAGGAGAAAAAAAAGTAAATTTTGTGTTTTGGTTTTTGTAGCCCTCCCAGGCCCAATACTTCAAAGCATCTTACCTCTGCTCAATATATATTACTTGGAGAGGATTGAGGAAACTGCCCTCAAGAAAGGTGAGTGCCTTTCTCTCTTTCTCAGTCAGTGATTGTAAGCAAGGCACCATAATGTTCTTCAGGTAAATATTACACCTGACCTGCATAGAACTTCATGTTTTTCAAAAAGTACCTTCACACCTACTTTCTTATCTGATTCCTTACAGTGTCCTGTAAAACACAAAACAAGTATATGATGTTTATTGTACTAATGAAAGTGAGACCACAGTCACACCACTGTTAATAGCAAAGCTAGATTAGAACCCAAATCTTCCAAATCTTAGTTTTTCTATTTTACCAAGTGGCCTCCCAAATCCCTCATTGGACACATCTGTTAAGAACTAGCATTTATCACCCTGGCTGGTGTGGCTCCGGGGATTGAGCACCAGCCTGTCAACTGAAAAGTTGCTGGTTCAATTCCCAGTCAGGGCACATGCCTGGGTCATTGGCCTGGGACCGCAGTTAGGAGGCAACCGATCAGTGTTTCTCTTGCACATCAATGTTCCTCTCCCTCTTTCTCCCTTCATTGCCCTCTCTCTAAAAATAAATAAAAATATTTTTTAAAAGAAAAGATTAAATAAGTTTCTTCAGGTAAAGTGCCTAGGACAGCATACTTGGCACATCAGGGTTAATTAGGTACGTTAGTTTTTTTTGGTTGGGTTTTTTTTTTTTTTTTTGGTTTTTGTTTTTGTTTTTTAGATTTTATTTATTTTTAGAGAGAGGGAGAGAAACATCAATGTGCGAAAGGAACATCAATCAATTGCCTCTCCCACACCCCAACCAGGGACCTGGCCCCCAACCCAGGCATGTGCCCTGACTAGGAATTGAACGGGCAGCCTTTCGGTCTGCAGGACAGCACTTAATCTACTAAGCCACACCAGCCAGGGCTTATTTAATCTTTTCAGCAATTCTGTGAAATAGTTATTATTAACTACTTTTTACAGATAAGGATACTGAGGACAGAAAAATTAAGTAACTTGCCAAGGTCATTCAGCTAGAGTATGGTTTGCTGATATTTAAACCCAGGCAGTCTGTCTTTATAGCCAGTGCTCTTTACCACTTTGCCATGAAGCTCTTACAAATGTAGAAGAGGAGAACATTAAAAGGATGATATACTTCATTCATCATGGCCAAGGAGCAGCCAGGTAAATGTGCTATTTCTCCCTACAGGCCTCTCCACTCAGGCCATCTGGCGCCGACTATGGGATGAGCTGATGAAGACAAGGCCTTCCAGTCTGGAAGTAAGTTAAGGCACGAAGTAGAACTCTGGCCTGACTTTGCACAGTGAAAGCCGGAATAGCACACAAACACAAATTGGGTATGAGTAAAGTACAGAGGCAGGGTTGGAGTGAATTTGGGAGGAGGGCTCTGATGGCTTGTCATAAGGTGCTTTACCATTTGGCATTTGTCACTGATTTGCTTGCTCACCATGTTTGCAAGTGACATAAAACAAGATAAGGTAGTGATCACAATGGAAGGCAGAACCCCAGTTCTTAGAGGTCTTGACAGGCTGGAGCAATGGTCAGACTTAAGATGAAATTTAATAGGATAATGCAACTATTCACTTAAGTCTAAAAGATTCCAGTCACATGACCTCATAGTAGGGGGTAGAGAGGTCTGGCTTAGCAACAACTTATATTTTTTAAAAAGTTAATGGGTTTTAGTCAATAGTATGCTAAAACCTCTTATATAAAGACTACCCTGAGCTGTGTGAACTAATGTAACTATAATGTAGGCCAAAGGACAAGGGGGATGATAGACCTGCCTAGCTCTGCAGTGGTCAGGCTACTCCTGGAGTATGGAGAAAGAAGTCAAAGCCACATCGTGTGAGTCACATTTGGAAGACTTAGGGGACACGAACTGTTTTGAATTAATTGAATGGTTGTCTCATGAAAGAGGGATTAATAGGCTTGTTCTGGGTGGAAGCTGAAGGAGGATAAATTTTTGCTTAAATTTTTGTAGAGCTTTTAAACTCTGTGCTTAACGTTGATGAAACAAGCTAATTCTAAAGATAATAAGCTTCCTATCTCCAAGTGTTCATATAGATCCTGGATAGCTACACAAGGGTATTGCAAAGGAAATTCAGCATGGTACGAGAAGTTGAATGAGTTTTAGGGTTCCTTTTAACCCTGAGATTCTGTTATTTATTGGTTCAGATATAACTCATTGGAGCTCTCATTTAGGCAGAATTTATTTTGCTGCTCCATAATTATGTGACAGGACAGACTGAGTTCAATAAACATTTACTAAAACTTACCACATACCAAGTATTTTTTTAAATAGTATTTTTATCTATTTTTTTAAGACTTTATTTATTTATTTTTAGAGAGAGGGGGAGGGAGGGAGAAAGAGAGGGAGAGAAATATCAATGTGTGGTTGCCTCCTGTGCACCCCCAACAGGGGACCTGGCCCACAGCCTAGGCATGTGCCTTGACTGGGAATCGAACCAGCGACCATTTGGTTCACAGTCCAGCATTCAATCCACTGAGCCACACCAGCCAGGTCCATTTACCAGGTCTTATGCTAGATATTGGAAGTACAGGACAATTCCTAATCTTGAGGAACTACCATTTTAGTAGGAAAAATCTGTGAACAAATAACATCATTTATGGTAGGATAAGTGATCTGACAGAGAGTAGCCAGAAGGCTGAGGGAAAAGGGAGCAAGAAAGTCTTTTCTAAGGAGTATTTGAACTTGGATTTATATGGTAAATGAGGCCAAATGACAAGAAGACGGACTCTTATCAGAAATTAGAGATTGCATTTCTGGGATGCGCTGGGTTTAGTAACATTCAGCTTCACATCCTTCAGCTTTTGCACTTACAGATCTAGACATAACCCCTGGAGTTCAGTGTGATGACACTAAGACCCAACAAAATCCTCAGGCACTATGTTCAGGAGTTAGACCTTCTTAGGAAGAGAATTGAACGCCAGATGTTAGAAAACAGTAATGGCTTTCTGCAGCCTTTTAAGAAACAACAAGATTTACTTTGTCCCATTTTTTCCCAGTGTTTCCCAAGCAGTCTGGTTGAGTAGCCGGTGATAGAGATTGTAATATTTTTCTCTGGGAGAAAGCTTTTTTCCCTCAACCTTAGCTCAAGCTTCCTGAAAAAGAATATCTTATTTGTTATTTTGTTTTCTTGTCACAGCATTTCAGAAATTTAGGAGACCCCTGCCTTGGTGACCTAGCAATCACCTAGACAGAGGTCTTGACTTGGAGCATATTTATTCCAGAGGGTGTCTTCTCCCCTCTTTTGCATGACAGTAACCTTCACTTCATTCATGATTCAAAAACACTTACTGAGTGGCTGCTCAGCTCCAGGCACTACACTAGGTTCTAGGGTTACAATGGTGAACAAATTAGACATAGCCCCTGACTGCTTATACTTATAAAGCAGTAGTATTTCTAACTGTATAGTACTAGTGTGTGTGTGTGTGTGTGTGTGTGTGTGTGTGTGTAAGAGATCTGGAGAATAGTACAGATAGTCTGGAACAAAGAATTATTCAATAAATGGTTCTCTAGTAATTGGTTAACCACTTAGGAAAAATAAAGTTAGAGCCTCACTTTATAATATATTCATATAATTTCTATATGAATCAAAGATTAAGTTGTAAAAAGTAAAAGCACAAAACAACTAAAAAATAAGGTTACTGGCTATCTAATCTCAGGAGGGAGAGTGCTAATTATTAAATGGGCAGGATCGAATAAGAAAGTATGGACATATTTGACTGTATAAAATGCTAACTTTATAAATACAATTTAAAAGGTACATAAACTAGTAAACAATGTTTGCAACAACATTTGCAAAACAAAGGGATACAGAGAATAAGACCAAGGCTCTATTGGAATAAAATGAGTAAAGATTTGGACAAGTTACAAAATATATAAAAATCCCAAATAAAGTGAAAAGTGTTCAATCTCAATAATAAGAAATAGGAAAGTAAAATTATACTTCTTATAAAGTCTTGTTTTGATTTGGTTTTGTTTTAAAAGTTAATTCCAGGGGTGAGTAAAACTTGCATTTTAATGTGCTATTGGTGGGAGCAGAAATGTTAAAACTTTCTTGGTGGGCAATCTGTTGATAATTGTCAAGAGCCATTTATCTCCAGATGTTCATTACAGCAAAGTTTAATATCAAAAAGTTAGAAACCATTTAAATACTCAACAATACAGGAATTATTAAATATAGTACATCCATATTTTTTATTTAAACATTAATAAAGTCGTATTCTAAAAATACGTAAATACATGGTCATAAAAATGTTTAATGATATGGTACTATAATGTTTAAAAAAAAACAAAAAACACAGCCTTTGAAAATTCTAAATTGTCTCAAAGTTCTAAAACCAAGTGACCAAAGCTCTTCACATATACATATATTTATACTCCAAAGAGTTGGTTTACACAATTTTTTATTTGCTTCTTTATAATTTTACAAACAATATTTCTATTATTAGAAAAGCAACAGTGGAGAATAGTTTCTGAACATTTGCTGGTTGTAACAATTTAGTACAAGAAAATACTTCATCCTCCCTAGCTTGTACATAAACATGCTTCTTCCTCCCCCACCAATGCCTGAGCTGCCCGCCCATTTTGGATAGGCCAGGGATTGTGTGGGAGGCAAATGTCATTTTACCTCTTTGGTGTGCCTTCTGTGACTGAAAAGCAAGTATTTAAATCACTTTGCATTATCCGAGTTATAGTATACAGGTCCACAAAATGAGGGGCTTGGACTAGATCTCAGGTATTTTTTAGCTTTGAAGTTTTAGCATAGATTCTTATAGAAATTAGTGATGGAATAAAATGCAGTGAACTGTTGTCTGCTCATGCATTAATTCATGACAAAAAAGCCATTGAGATTGTTGTCATAACTAAATTTATTACTCATTCAGTCCTCACAACTCTATGATGTATAGTTCTCTTTCTCACTTGACAGATGATGAAATTAAGGCAGAAAGTGGTGAAGTGAGTGACTTGCCTAGTTTGTGAACAGCAGACCCAGGATTCAAGTTGAGGCAATCTGGCTGAGGAGTGCATGCTCTTAATCACTGTCGTGCTGATCTCACTGCAACTATCATGGCTGGGGTGTTCCAGTTTCAGATATTCTCACTCATTGTTTTCATCAACCAATAAAATATCTGGAAAAAATCCAGTATTTAGTTATCTGAACTACATATTCTACATGCCTCATGGTCAGAAACAGGCACAATATCTTGGCTCACTTTTTTTTTTTCTTACAGTTGTCTTCATTTCCACACCTCCCCCCAGCCTGTTCCCCCCTTGGTTCACATTTTTGTCCATATGTTAGGCCCAGATCTACAATAACTATCTGACTATCTCATTTGTGAAGTTAAAGCCTAGCCAGGGTTACCTGCCCGTGTTTTTCAAGGGTGTGAGTGTGGGCCAGCCAATGTGTAGAAAGAGTGCTACAGTGAGGCAGGATTTGGATTCAGGAATCCAAATCCTCTGTTTCTATTCAAGGTTGAGTAGAGATTTGGTTGCCAGCTATTTTTTCCTACTCCCCTAATGCCCCAACATTACTGCTGGTGAGAGGTCCTTTTCTTGTTGCCATGCAGTTACCTCGAGCGTTAAGTCATTCCTGATCATTACTAACTACCACAGGCAGTCTTGGGGAATAGTGAAGGCAAACGGAATGACACTTTTGCTGAGAATAATAGGGGCCTAGCTCCTGCCAAGAACTTAAGATATAGATTGAGAATCACTCTGGTATGAGGGGAATGCATGGAGACAGGGTAAGTACCAAAGTGTCTTTTAGTCTTGGGAAACTCTCAGGCCCCCACTACCTTTACTTAGGCTGAGTAAGTACCTGGCTTAACAGGCCCTGCCTCCCTCTAGTCCATTTCACATTGCCCCACTCAGCTAATTATCAACAGCAGCAGAAGTAACATTTTACATTTCATAGTTTACAAAGTACTTTAACTTTTACTGCTTCATTTGATCTTCACAACAAACCTGTGAAGCAGGTTTTACAGATGAAAAGGTTTAGAATGGTCCAGAGTAGAGTAGCAGAGCTGGCACCTATATCAAGGTCAGCAGACTTTCTACTGCACCTTAGGAAAGAATGGCAACTTAGGGGAGTCTTTGTCTCACTGTGTCCTTTTGGGGTGGGAGCAGTAATTCCTAACCTCTGATAACTACCAGAATCATTTTTGTAGAGGTTTATTAAAAAAAAAAAAGATGCACAGACCTTACCTCAGGTGTAACATAATAGAATCTCCAGGTCTGGATACCTGGTGTATGAATTTTGGGGGATAAAATCCCACAGTAAATTCTGATGTGAACCAAAAGTTCAAACTCATTTGCATTCAAAGGCTCTTTGAAATGTATCAGAATAGTCTGATGAAGTCTCATATCCATCAAAGCAAATAACTATTGCCTTGAAGAAAACAAGATTTGGTCTCTGCTTTCCAGGAATTTCTAATCTGTTTGGGATAAGACGTGCATAGGCAGAGACTCAACACCATAAGGCATGTCTATCAAAGTCTAAGATCTGAGTAGTCCCAACAAGAGAGGCAGGGGGAAGGCAAAGGGGGTACTAACCGCCTCAGAGAGTGACATGTTAGTAGGTCCTTTCAGGAAATCTATTTAGTTTGGCAATGGAGAACATATCTGGCAGAAGTAGTAAAGGATGTAGAAGGCAGATTTAGGTCAGTGAGGTGCTCTGTTTGGCCAGAGAAAAGCATTCATGGAGTAAGATGTGGTAAATAAAGCTTCTGAAGTAGGCAGAGGTTATATTGTGGAAGGTTTTCCCTGCCAAGATGAGGAGCTTCAAACTAACTCTAGGTAGTAGAAAGTTGTTGGGGGTTTTTTAAGCAGAAAAATGTACAAAAAAAAAAAACCCAATAAAGCAGAATAACATATCAGATGTATTTTACAAAGATAAATCCAGTGGACATGTGTAAGTTTGGAATGGGGAAAAGGGGAGCAGGGAGAGCAGATTGACTTCATTATTAATGAAGTCAGGTGTGAAGTAGTAAGGTTTGTGAACAGAGGTGGTAGTGTAAGAATGAAAAGTTGGGATCAGGTTGTAGAAACAAACGGAAGAATTTACAGGAATGAGTGACTTTCACCTGAGAGGCACTTTAGCATACTGGTCTCTGGAGCCAAATTCCCTGGGCTCAAATCGTGATTCTGCCACTTAACCTTGTGTAATCACAGGCAATAACAACTTTTGGGCCTTGTTTTTCTTACCTGTAAAATGAGGCTTATTGTAAGACATGCCCAAAGAAGTGAGGATTAAATGAATTTATAAATTATTTAGAATGGTGCCTGACACAACACATACCTATTGGGAGGAAACTGGTATGATGGTTCCATGGGTAGCTCTCTTGGTGTCACAGCTGTCTGGCATGTTCTCTGCTTTCAGAGTGTGACGTGTTGGCGAGCCAAGTTTATGGAGGCCTTTTTTTCCCATGTTCTACGTGGAACCATTGATGTGTCTTCTGACAGGCGTCTTTGTGATCAGCGTTTCTCACCTCTTCTGCATAGCTCCCGCCATGTCCGGCAGCTCACCATCTGCAACATGCTGCAGGGTGCAACTGAGCTGGTGGCTGAGCCCAATCGCAGGGTTCTGGAGACCCTGGCCAGTTCCCTGCATACCCTCAAGTTTCGCCACCTGCTGTTCTCCGATGTGGCTGCTCAGCAGTCACTTCGGCAGCTGTTGCATCAGCTTATTCACCATGGAGCTGTCAGCCAGGTGTCACTCTACTCCTGGCCTGTGCCTGAGTCAGCCCTTTTCATCCTTATCCTCACCATGAGTGCTGGCTTCTGGCAGCCAGGTCCTGGTGGCCCACCCTGCCGCCTCTGTGGAGAGGCCTCCCGAGGCCGGGCCCCATCCCGAGATGAAGGGTCCCTCCTGCTCGGCTCACGTCGGCCTCGCAGGGATGCTGCTGAGCGATGTGCTGCAGCCCTGATGGCTTCCCGTCGTAAGAGTGAAGCCAAGCAGCCGGCCAGAGCTGCACCTGCCACTCGGGTAACACGCCGCAGCACACAGGAGAGCCTGAGAGCAGGCGGGATAGACCCTAAGAAAGAGCTGCACCCTCCAGCCACCTCCCATGAGGCTCCTGGCACCAAGTGGCCACCCTCTGCTCCAGCCACCACCTCCTCTGCCTCTCCCTCTTCTTCCACATCCGCATCCAAAAGGGCTCCAGCTAGCTCGGCCCCACAGCCTAAGCCGCTAAAGCGTTTTAAGCGAGCCACAGGGAAGAAGGGTGCTCGCACTCGTCAGGGGTCTGGTGCAGAGTCTGAGGACCTGTATGACTTTGTTTTCATTGTGGCTGGTGAGAAGGAGGATGGGGAAGAGATGGAGATTGGGGAAGTGGCTTGTGGAGCTTTGGATGGGTCAGATCCCAACTGCCTGGGGCTTCCAGCCCTGGAGGCCTCCCAAAGATTCCGCAGCATTTCTACCTTGGAGCTATTCACAGTTCCACTCTCCACAGAGGCAGCCCTGACACTGTGCCACCTGCTGAGCTCCTGGGTGTCTCTGGAGAGCCTCACACTATCCTATAACGGTAAGTGCCCTAGAAGGGCAGGGGTTGGGTCTCCCAATAGCACCACCTGTATGCCCAGTCCTGTGGAGTACAGGGGTATGATCAGGAAGCTGCAGATGTGGCCCTGCCCAAACAGCACACAGGTGTGGCAGGCTGTTGGTGCTAGGGAAGAGAAACATGAGGTCTGCAGGCTTGCTTTATAATTGGACGCAAGGGTTCTTGAGAGGCAATGAGAACCTGAAGAATATACACTTTAAATATGGTAGATAATCCAAGGGCTGGTGTGAGTACAGTGTATACAAGCCCAGCTAGAACTGAGGCTAGATTCCCACCAGTCATAAAAAAGCAGCTGTACAGACAAGGAGCTGTGAGACATTTTATCAGACCAGCAACCTGCAGTTCTTTCCTATGTGGTTGTGCCCAGCTACCCAACTTCAATAATCCAAGTAATCTGCCTAGGTTGCAGAGCACTGCTAGAAAAAAATCAAGCTGTGCCAATCATTGCTACTATACATTCATAGTTATCAGCCTAAATCCATGTTTGCAGCACAAAGCTCCCATTCCTACTCTACCACTTCTAAACCCTTACCTAAGTCTTCCTTTCTCAGCAGATGACCTCACCTACTTCAGAGAGAAGAAAACAAACTTTCAATTTATTAACCAGCCTATAAACTTTCCTATCTCTGCTTTCATCCTTTCTTCTACCACAGTGGAAGAGATCATCCTAAGACTAACTCTTCTGTGTCCTAGGCCCATACCTTCTCACCTTCTTAGGAAAAGTTGTTTCTTAAATACCTTAGAATTAAGAGCTCTTATGTACTGCTTAGTATGTGTCAGGCATATTTTAAGTATTCCCACTATGTTAACTAGTTTAATCCTGACAACCCTTTGAGGTCAAGTGACTTGCTCAGGATACTTAGCTAGTAAGTTATGAGCCAGGATTTCGACTCACAGCCTTCCACCAGGGTCCATGCTTTTAAACCACTAACTGTTGCCTCCCTGCTCTCTACTGTCTCCCCCCTCTCCCCCAAACATTTAAACATTCAGTTAGGTATCCACCAAAATCTACCGCTGCCTCTCTCTGTCCCATATTAACTACTGTCCTTTTCTCCTATACTTCACAGAAGACCTGTGTTATCTCCTCTCATAGCTCGCTCCAGTCCTGCTTGCTTACCCACTACTGCATTGAAGATCTAAGTCACCGAGGTCCTCCTTGTTGCTAAGTTCAATATATGCTTTTCAGTCTCTCATTAGTTCCCAGCAGCATTTGCCATTAAGCAGTCTTCTTCATGAAATACTCATTCCTGCTTCCTCAAAACTTTTTTTCTCTGGACATTATTCATCTCTTGATGTTTAGAGTTCCCCAGAGCTCTCCCAATTTACACACTTCCTGGACAATTTCATCCATTCCCTTGGTTTCAAAGGCCAAGAATGCTAAGACCCTTCCATTCTATAACATTAGCCCAGTTATCTCTTCTAAGCTACAGACCTTTTTATTCAGTTGATCACTAGATCTCACCATGAACATCATCTTTCTTCTCAATGATGTCATAGGAGATGACTCAGTTGTCCCAAAAGAAACCTGGATTATTTCTTACTCTAAATATATTTGGTCACCAGGTCCTATGTTTACAATCTATCTCTCAAATCTTTATTTTTCTCTCCACATCCTTAACAGGCTATTCTCATCTGGATTCACTTCAACAGTTCTTCCTGAGTCCATATTCACCATACAATCTATTGTCTACACTGAAGCCCAGCATTTTTTCTCAAAAAATGTAAATTTGTCACTTGTTCACTTAAAAACTCCAGTGGTTTTCTGTTGCCACACACCTTAATTTTCTTACAGGGTCATTCATGTTCTCCCTCCTGCTTACCTCTATAATTGTATCTTGAATATTTTACTCCCTTATACTTTAAGCACCAGCCCCTTTGATCTTTCAGTTCTTAGAACTGTCACTTTCTCCTTCAGGCCTTACATATGCCAGGATCTCTCTGCCTCAATCACTCTACTCTCCTCCCTCCATTTAGCCTATCTCCTTTGTTATTTAGGGCTCAGTTGGAAAACCTTTATTGATGTAAGCTGAACTGGGTCTTAAGCACCCATTCTTTGAAGTTCCACAGTACTTACCAAGTTCCCATTATGTTGTTATCAGGCTATATAGGTAGAACAAGATCAGCTGCTTACTGTCTAGCAAAAACAAACAAACAAAAAAACCTTATTTACTAAGTGCTGGGTAAGCTTCAGCTGAATGAAAAAATCAATTGTAGTCTCCTCAGTCCAAGGGGAAATAAGGGAGCAGATTCCAAAGAATGATTAGCATGGTGGCATTAAGCAACTTTCCTAACCTTCTGGATCCTACTCCCTTCTGTGGGATGTGATTATCCTTTTCTGCCCCATTCCCGCTCAATGAATCTTTTAAAATATTCCCTCTTGGATCATTGTCACTCTCCTGGGTTCTCAGATGTTCTCATGACCTATAGTAAAAGCCCAGGGGCCTCTGCTGTGTGGGTCTATCCCATAGCTGGCAGCTATGTGCTGCCCTACCACACCTATCTTTTGTGACTCTGCCCTGACTGATGCTTGAAGGCATAGCCCAGTAGAGTAGACATCAGTTTGCTGGTTACCTGAGGAAAAAAGCAGGACAATGGATGAATAACTGAGACAAATGATTTTAAATAATCTGATCCAAAGCTCAAGATTTGGTAGTCATTAATAGAAATATTTAGAGCTGTCTCTGAATGTTACCCTTGCTGACACTCCCACATGACTCTTTCCTGCCACAGGCCTGGGCTCTAACATCTTCCGCCTGCTGGACAGCCTACGGGTCCTGTCAGGCCAAGCTGGATGCCGCCTCCGTGCCCTGCATCTCAGTGACCTGTTTTCACCGCTGCCCATCCTGGAGCTGACACGTGCCATTGTGCGAGCCCTGCCCCTTCTGCGGGTCCTGTCTATTCGTGTTGACCACCCCAGCCAAAGGGACAACCCTGCTGTGCCAGGGAATGCAGGGCCCCCTAGCCACATAATTGGTGATGAAGAGATACCAGGTGAAGCACTGTTAATGTGTGTCTTGTCTCCACATAAATGTGCAGCTGCATTTGTGTGGGGAAGGCAGGAAGATCTCTAATTTAGGCCTGACACCACTCATTCCTGGCTTATCTGGAATCTGCTCCCTCTTTATTCAATTCCTAAAGATAACCATGGGTTGGACCAGGCCTGGACCATAAACCTTGTAAGGAATGACCATGGCAGATCAGCCTGCAGAAAAGGGATCTGAACCAAGAACAGAACTGTTAGACTAAATTAGGTCCCCCTGCTGTATGTACCCTGAATTCCTGTATGTCTCCTCTACCACCATTCTGCATACTTTATTATGTTTGCTTGTCCAAGGAGTCTAGTCTTCCTGGACTAAAAGCTATATAAAGGCCTAAATTTCCTATTTAGTGGTCTATTCCCAGAACCTAGAACAGTGCCTTGCATATAGTATATATGCACTTAAGGATAAGCAGACATGAATTTTTTAGTGAATCCCTTAAGGACAGAATAGGATCTGCTATGGGAGTGAAGCAGAGATGGCCAGCTGGAATCTTATCTCCTTATCATACCCAGAAAACTGCCTGGAACAGCTAGAAATGGGATTTCCACGGGGAGCCCAGCCAGCCCCTCTGCTCTGCTCGGTACTGAAGGCCTCAGGTTCTCTGCAGCAGCTGTCCCTGGATAGCACCACCTTTGCCTCTCCCCAGGATTTTGGGCTTGTGTTACAGACACTCAAAGGTAAGAACCAGCTGGAATGGTCAAGGGAGGAGAGTAGGAGGGGAGCTCACATTCTTCAGAAAAGCTATTAAGGCCTATGGCCTCTGCCCCTATCCAGAGTACAACCTAGCCCTGAAGAGGCTGAGCTTCCATGACATGAATCTGGCTGACTGTCAGAGTGAGGTGCTCTTTTTGCTACAGAATCTGACTCTTCAAGGTAAGTTTTTCACCCAGAACCTGGGGCATTCCTGAGTTCTTAGGGCTCCATCACTGTCTGAGTAAGCCAGTTTTTTCCTGGCTTTATGTCAACTATAAAATGGTTATAAAACCTGCATGGCCTTCCTTCTAAAATATCCAAAACTCAACTCCTGTACTACACATGGTAAATTACTCTTTTAGAGAATCTCACCCAAATGTTCTTCTTACCTTTCAGTAGCTAAACAGAAGTCACAATGGAGAGGGATAAAAGTGCTGTCATAGACTTGTCTCTAATCCCCAGCCCTGCAAAGAGGGCAGCCAATGGTTGAGGGAAAGTGGACAGAGAATTGTCCATGCAGAGGAGCTCCCTACCTACAGTGAACACCTAAGATTAATCTCTGGCTTGGATTTTTGATTTAGTTCTAGCCTTACCTGTGGTCTTGGGCAAAATAATTTTTCTTTTTGGGCCCCTACGACATGTTCACCCCCTTTGCTAAGGCCAGCTGGGGCAGAAGGGCAGCACCAGCCCTAATGCAGCCATCATAATTTATTCTAATTTCTCTTGACAGAGATTACCTTCTCCTTCTGCCGTCTGTTTGAGAAGCGCCCGGCCCAATTTCTGCCTGAGATGGTTGCTGCTATGAAGGGCAACTCCACATTGAAGGGCCTCCGGCTGCCAGGGAACCGCCTGGGTAGGGGCAGGGCCCTGGCAATGGAGAGGGAGAAGGGGAACCAGCCAGTCCCTTGACCTAGAAACTCAAAGACCTCACCACTGGGAACATGGGGCAAGAATATAGTTGTGTATTGGGACTTAATTAGGCTGGGATATCCTTATTCCCTGTTCTTGGGTGGTTATGAGCATTTTGCCCTTTCTCTCCAGGGAATGCTGGCCTGCTGGCACTGGCAGATGTTTTCTCAGAGGATTCATCCTCCTCTCTGTGTCAGCTGGACATCAGGTATACATTGAAGGCTGGGGGGAGGAAGGGGACAGGGGATAGTGCGGCTGAAGCATAGACCAGGGATTGGTTGCTTCCTGGGTGCCTAATCCATCTCCCCCTACCAGTTCCAACTGCATCAAGCCAGATGGACTTCTGGAGTTCGCCAAGCGGCTGGAGCGCTGGGGCCGCGGGGCCTTTGGTCACCTGCGCCTCTTCCAGAACTGGCTGGACCAGGATGCAGTAACAGCCAGAGAAGCTATCCGGAGGCTCCGGGCCACCTGCCATGTGGTCAGCGACTCGTGGGACTCATCCCAGGCCTTTGCAGATTATGTCAGCACCATGTGATGGGGCCTATGCCTCACAGGCCCATGCTCAGTTCCATCAGCTTGTGGGGACTGAGGCATGGGCTGCCCAGAACTCCCAACCAATTCTGTCTTTCTCTTTCTGCCACCTTTTTTTCTGTTTTCCTTCATCCCTTGCACTGAGGTTCTGGAGGCTTTGATGGGGCCCAGCAAAAGCATTCCCAGAACTGGGTTTAGAGCCTTTGGGCCCCTTAACTCAGTAACCTGATAACCCTGGGCCAGGAGGTTGCAGTGATCATCAGTCACTGAGGACAGCCCCCTGCCCCCTGTCCTGGGTTCCTGCTTTCCCACCTCAAGCAGGTACCCAAGCTTTAGAGAAGTATAGAAGTGCCCACTACTGGACCTCTTCTCTGCTGGGTTCACCATTTTGCTCTCAGGCCTCAGTCCCTTTCATACCTTTATTCCTTTCTTTTTTTTTTTTTTTAACCAAAAGTTTTTCTTATAAAATAAATTTTGGGCAAACATCATGCAGCCCTTGATGATTCTTCTCCCAGAGAACAAAATTCAGCAGGGCCCTATGGGGAAAGAAGCCCCTTTCCTTGTCTCCTTCCTCTTAACAGCTACACCTAGACTAACTGGGTATTAGCGGAGGCCCCGCTGCTCCTCATGGGAACGCTGGTGGAAGACGAAGGTGATGGTAGTGGAGGCAGCATCCCAGGTAGCCTGGAGTACCTCATCCCTGAGCCCCCGCTTATCAGTACTATGGTTCCATTGAGCCAGGTCTGAGGTGCAGTCAGAACCATCAGGGGGTGGCCTGACCTGGTGGTTGTTGACACAGCGGCAGCAGCGCAACCTGGGGGCAGGGGACAAAGCTGTGGTCACTATACATCCCATCTCCATGTCATGTAGGGAGTTCACTGATAACGGCCAGCAAGGGCATTTCACCTACCTATCATGTGTGTCACTGAGGCTAGCCTCATCCAGGGTAAACAGTTCCTTCAACTCGCCCAGAGAAAAGTGCCGCTCCACATCCTGCTCCTCATCTACCACACAACTACTCAGTGCCTTCTTGTGGCTCTGACGCTGAAAGATCTTCTCCTCGATGGTTCCTGCCTAGGAGAAGATGGCGGGAGCCAGGGAAGCAGAGCTAAGTCATACCCACACCTAGGGCGCAGGAAAACCCAGGGATTGAAACTATAGCCGTCAAGAGAAGGAGAGAGAAATGAAAAGAATCC
The DNA here is from genome assembly GCA_004027475.1 of Anoura caudifer. Classification (NCBI taxonomy): domain Eukaryota; kingdom Metazoa; phylum Chordata; class Mammalia; order Chiroptera; family Phyllostomidae; genus Anoura; species Anoura caudifer. The sequence goes on from PVKU01006205.1 coordinate 56,619, forward strand.
TGCAGCAATACCTCTGCTTAGCTGGGCCCATTACCCAGTTTGTCTCTTGGGAACATGACGTGTGTGTCTGCCCACCCAGGATATTTTCTGTACCGATATTTTCACAGCCTGGCTAAATCCCTTCAGGGTAAGCTGAGGTTTGTCTATAGCAGCTTCATCAGACTTCCACACCAAGCCCAAGTCTCACTTAGTAACTATTATTTGGGTATCCTATGTTAGACATTACGCTAACATTAGGGTATAAAGAAGAATCAAATATGATCCTTATTCTTGAACTCTCAGACTAGTGGAACAGACACACACTTAAGCTAATTGGTATAATAATAGATTTCTGTATAGAGTACCCAGGAGCCCACAAGAGGGATAGTAGAGTAGAACAGTGTTGAAAAGAATGAAAGTAAAGATGGCCCTAAGTTGAATCTTAAAAAATGAATCAATAATTTACAAGGAAAGGGAGAAAGGGAAGGCATTCCCACCAGAGAAGCAATGGAATAAGTCTGACCTGTGGGGGACTGAGTTCAGCCTACCCAGAGGACAGTGGAAGTGCAGTAAGAGTTGGGACTGAGAAAGTCAGCAGAGGCCATAATGGAGAAGCTTGGATGCCAGGCTGAAGAGTTTGACCTTTTCCTAGAAATTATAAAAAGCAAATCCAGAATTTTTGGAAAGCTCATTCTGGAAGCAATATGTGAAAAATGGGTTAGGATAAGACCAAAGATAAAGAATTAGGAAGATGCCGCAATATCCACGTAAGAGATTATGGTGACTATAGCATAGCATGGAGAGGAAGGTTAGATTAAGGAAATATCAAGAAAGTAAAATCAATGGTAATCAGAACATGGTCTAGTAGGATGATTATCCTACAAATTTTGGGTTGGGTAGATAATGAAGCCATTAAATGACAAAGTTCAGAAGGGGAGCATGTTTTTGTCATGATGTATCTAAGTGCTCAGGTGGAAGGAAATGTACAGTAGGTGATAAGATATATGAGCTAAAATTTTCATTAGAGACATGTCAATATAAAGAACATATATAGTCACAAAGGTAGGAAAACCAGAGTGGAGTTTCCAAAGAGAAAAGAATTTTAAGATTAGTAGTGAATAGTGTCAGATATACAAAGAAGGAAAAATCAAGAGTCTCTTGTTTTGGCAATTAGAAAGCCAGTAACAGTACATTCAAAAGCAGGTTCAATAGCATAAATAGTGTGATGAGTGAGTAGAAGATGAAGTAAAATTAATCTGTAGGCTTTGGGAAAATGTGATAGTGAATGGAAAGTAACCCAAGGTAGTGGCTACAGTAAGACAGCATTGAGAAATTGTTTTGTTTTTAAGGCAAGAGCTACTTGAGTATGTCTGTAGACTTCAGAGAATAAAGGAGAAATTAATTAAGAAAAGAAAGGATGGAAAGTGTTCTAGAGCAGAGCTGGAATAATGAATCTCAAACAGAGAGGAAGGGCATGACCTTCCTCTGAGATGGGAAGAACAGGTGTAGAGATTTACGGAAGACAGGAAGGGGGCAGAGAGAATTCAAGCCTGGTAGCCTATTTTTTTTTCTGTGAAGCAGAAGGACAAGGTCTCTGCAGAAGAATAAGAAACTTGAGGGCAGTGTTGAAGGCTTGAAGTAGCTGTTGAAGGAAATGAGATATGGCCCAGCCCAAAACAGTGAACCTGAATTTGTGGTAGTACCAATCTGCAAATGCAAATTTATCTGATTTAGAAGCTGAAAACAGCTGTAATGATCCAAGTGAAGTAGGTATTAGGGAAGGAGTACCTGAGAGGATCACAATAAGGATCAGGCTGAACAGAAAAGGTAGTCTAGCTACATTTGGGGACTGGGGACAGGGTACTAGGGACGTTAGGTTGAAGCAGATGTAGGAGGTGTAAGAAAGCTGGACGGACAAGAAGTGATGGCTATTACCAATGATATCTATTAAAGTTTTGGACACTATGTAAAGTTCTGGTACTGTTAAAGTTCCACAGTGTAGCCTCAGGAGTAATTAAAATAGGAAGAGGTCAAGGAAACATGAAGGCCAGAGTGCTGGATAACTGCATGAACCTCAAAATCCACTAGCATGACAGTGGATTTGGGGAAGAAAGAAAGAATGAGCTGGTGTCCAAAGTAATCCATGAATTAGGAAAATAGCAGGAGGTAGATTACTGAAGACAGGAAAAGAGGGTATCAAGTTAGTCTGCATGAGCTGCAAAAGAGGAACTATAGGGTGGATGATCTGTGTGATCACGGAGAACTTGGAAAATGCCAACACCACTCCTCAGCACCATGGGACATAGAGCATAAGAAGACTACGAGGCTAAATGGGAGAGCAGAAATCAGGTATGAGGGGAAGCAGGTGTCCTGTGAAAAGGATGGGGCCACAGGGGAGTTTTTTAGCTAATGAACAGGCATCCAGAGGGCACTGTATGAAGGGTTTCAGGGAATGGGGTGGAGAGAACAGAAGAATAAAAGGCTCCAGGCTAAGCCCTTGGCCACTGCTAGAGAGGGGCCAAAGAGAGTCAATGAAAAGCAACCCAAGTTGGTCTTGAAGGTCTTGCTCCCACTCCCACTCCCACTCTGACCACAACTCCATCCTTACAGACAGCAGGCGATAGATATAGCAGGTCTTCTTTTGACCATCACGCCAGACCCGAGCCATGGCTTGTTCATCATTAGCCGGGTTCCAGTCAGGGTCAAACATGACTAGTCGGTTAGCCCCAATGAGATTGAGGCCACAGCCCCCAGCTTTGCTGCTCAGCATGAAGACAAAGTCAGGGCTCTGGAAAGAGAGGAGCAGGAGAAAAAGAACCTTTTGCAGCCTGAACTGGAATCCTACTCAGCCCAGCAAATGGTTCTCTCTTACACATTAGTACTCTTATACTCAGACTAATTACGAGGACCACCAGTTTGCCCACCACCCAACCTCCTAGACCACTAAGTCAGGTCCCAACTCAGCCATCACCAACAAGCCTAACCCTGCCACACCCATGTGGAAAAAAAAAAAAAAAATCCAGGACCCTAGGATACAGCCCTCTTATATCTTCTCTTTCAACCCCCAATTCTGTGTCACTACGTTGGGGGTGTGAGGACAGGCTGTGCATTTACCGATGGACTGTTGAAACGCTCCACAACCTTGGCTCGCTTCTTAATGGACATGGTGCCATCCAAGCGGACATACAAGTACCTAAAGGGAAATCCAAAGATCAAAACCTAAGAAGAATGCAGAGTTCCTTGGAGCCAGAGCTACTTAAGGGAGTGAACTAACCATGTTTGAGACTGTTCACACACAGCCTAACGCTCCATACTCCCAAAGGGAGGAGCAGGAGCTAGGAGCCAGGATTCTGTCCTATGGGAGCACGTGAAAGACCAGGGGCTATTCTGCTTGTGAGGAAACTAGGACCAGAACATCCATAAGGAAAAGTCCCTCCTGCACCCACATCCACCAATCAGAATACCTAGTTTTCCTAGGGGAACAATAGAGAGGCACCCCTTTGGCAGCCTACTTAAGGTCTTCCCTACCTTCGAGCCCGGCAGAGCTTCTCAAAGAGGTCCAATGTTTGGGTATAATTGGACACCAGCACTACTTTGTCACTGCTGCGGCTTCGGGTCACTGCCAGGATGTAATCAAGGACCAGCATCTTACCTGGGGAGATCAGCAACTATTAGCCCTTGGCAGGTCAACCCAATGACCCACAACTCTTACTCTTGATATCCTGCCTTGAGTCAAGGTAGGTCTAGACGGTTTCCCACCCCTCCTCCCAGAGAAACCAAAAAACTGATAGAAACGGTCCCACCTGACAGCTGGGGCTCTAGAGCCTTGGAGCTATAACCAGGGGGGAATATGTCCAAGGCACCTTCGAAGCCATCCTCTTCTTGTACACACTTGTCATAGATTAGAGCTGGATCTAGGGGAAAAAATTAAAACCAAAATGCCAGCTACATTGCTTTAGAAAGTTTCCACTGCAATGCTCATTAGAACACCCCCTAGAAGCCTACCCGAAAGACCTTCTTCAGTACCAGATTTACTTGGTCTCAAATTCCAGTGTGTAGTCAATGCCCTCTGGGACCATAAATGGACAATCTTGCTCGCTAGGGTGTTCTCCCAACAAGAAGGGAGCTATACCAGAGGCATTAAGCTTTGTTATTTTTTCACCTGTCCAACATTTTATATGCACATGTACGCATAAACACACTTATTACACACATAGTGCTATATATATCCCAAGCACCAAGAATGGGCTGCGCAGAAGACAAGCTAAATTTTTCAAAGCAAAGGGTCTGGTTTATAGAGTACACAATGCAGAGCTCACGCCTTGGGGAGGGCTGGAATCACATGTGGCCCCTATGAGGACTGTGGACAAGTATTCGTAAAGGTGGCTGGATCACCTGCGGGAGCCTACCCTTTCTTGCTCACTCTCACAGAAGACCTCAGAGCACAGACACAACTCACGATTACAAAGCTTCTTTAATGAGGTGATGGAAGAAAGGGAAGATACACTCATCTTGCCCTCACGCAACTCTTCTGCTGGTTTTGCCTGCCTCAGAAACCTCTGGTATAATTCAGTCTGAAGCGATGTCAGCCTGAAAAAAAGGCAGCTGGGTCAGTGGGAAGCACTGAACTACACTCTGGCCCTCTAAGGACAACTCGAGAGCTGGGCTTTTACTCATGCTATACCCCTAAGTTGAGTTCCATACCTACAACAAACCACCTGCTCGATCTTCACAGGCAGATATTTAGAAAGGATATCAGATGTCCTCCGTATCAAACACCTGGAGATAACAGCATGAAAAGGAAGGGGCTGGTGAAACAGGCGCACAAACTACTAGAATAAAAGTTACCACCCAAAGGACCAAGACTGACTCTTTTGTAGTATCAAATGTCAGAGACCCATCAGCCCTATGGCAAAGATATCTATGTTGGGGTCTCAGTCATAGAAACAGACTCTTTCAAACACTCTAGCTTTAATTGACAACTCTTTCTCTTCCCTTTCAAAAGGTTAGCTGGACCTCAAGTAGAAGCCAAGGTCTCCCATTGAACTTGGTGCTCTGGCTGGGAAAGCAAGCTCTAAACCACTAAGTCCTTAGGGGAGTTTCTGCATTTGCCCAAATGCCTAGTGTCACATGGCCCAAGACTCAATGAAATTAAGCCCATACCTCCTGGCAGACCAGGAAGATCAGTAATCAGGAACCTAAGCAGCAGCTCCCAACACACTGACTCTCCTTCCTGCTATCTAAAATTGGGAGTGAGCAGGCCCTGGCCAGGTAGCTCAGTTGGTTAGTGTTGTCCTGATACACCAAGGTTGCAGGTTTGATCCCTGGTCAGGGCACATACAAGAATCAACCAATGAATGCATAAATAAGTGGAACCACAAATAGATGTTTCTCTCATCAATAAATAATAATAAAAAGCAAAACTGAGAGTGAGAGGTGGCAATTGGGAAGGGCGGGGCTCTTGAGGATATAAATCATTAAGTGTATCTCATATGTACCTATAACAGAAGAGTCCAGAATATACCTGCCTTCCTGGCTATGTGGCCCCCATGGGAAAAGCCCTTTAAGCCTGGGATCCATATCCATCAGATATGCTCCTACCTATCCAAGAAGGCTATGAAGCCTGGGAAGGGAAGCCTGGTTCTTTAGGTCTAAGACCAAAGGACAGGAAGCTTCTGAAATATTAACAATGCTCCAAGGGATATTTTGTTCAGAAAGTCCAACAGTGTCAGAAAAGAGCTTCCTTAGCAGGTTGCTAAGCAACCCAAAACCAGATCACAGGGCCCAGGCCAGGAAGAAAGCAGGCACTTGGCCTGCAAGAACCCTTCATTTATTAGTGGCTATAGTCAAGGCACAGATCCCACTCCCTTCCTAGAATCCCAGCCCTCATAGGCCAAGGCCCCAAAAGATCAGCCTTGGATGGCTTAGCTGGCAATTCTGATGAGCTCAGTTGGGGGAACCCAAAGAAAGCTGCTGCCTTCTAGCCCCACCCTGCCATTACCTATTCACAATGCTGGTGAGCTCCCGCAGCCGCTCCTCTCCCAGCTGCCGATCTGCCTCACTGGCAGCTGCGTCTCTACCCTTCAAAATTGGCAACTCAAAATGCTTCTTGAACTCATTCACAGTTCCTAAACACAGGAGAGAAGGGAAAATTAGAGAGTGTAGAAAAAGAATGATTTTCCCACTGCCAGTAATGGCAGACCACTTTGTTATAGACCAATCTTCCTGCTAAGACCAAAAAAACTGAACAAATTACAGGCAATTTATTTGAATGAATCAGAGAGCTACCAAAGCATGGAAGACTGAAAAGGCCAAATAGTGAGATAGTAAATTAAAATCCAAATGTATAACTAATTACATTAACTATAAATGGACAGAATAATCCAATAAATAGACAATCCAATTGTCAGCCTGGATTCTTTTAAAGAGCCCACCTATATGCTGCTTATAAGAGATGAAGCAGCATGTATCTGTGCCATGAAGTTCATGCTAAAGTATAGATGAACTTTGAAAACTGTACGCTAAGTAAAAGAAGCTGAAAACAGAAGGTCACATATGATAGGATTCCACTGCTATGAAGTATCCTGAATAAGCAAAGTCATTGAGACAGAAAGCAGATTGGAGGTTTCCAAGGCTTAGGGATAAAGGGGAAACGGGGTAACTGCTGAATGAGTACAGGGTTTTCTTTTGGCCGGAAATAAAAAGATCAGGCACCTCACAAAAGACCATATTAAATGCCATTCAACTTTATTCAACATTAGGCAAGTACAATGAGATATCACTAAACAACAATAAAATGACCAAAATCTTTTTTAACAATTTAAAGATAAATATTGGTCATGATATAGAGCCATGGTCAACAAACTATAGCCATGGGCAAGCCAACTGTTTCTGTAAAGTTCTATTACCCTGGCTGGTGTGGTTCAGTGGACTGGGTGATGACCTGTGAACCAAATGGTCGCCAGTTTGATTCCCAGTCAGGTCACGTGCCTGGGTTGTGGGCATGCAAGAGGCAACCAATTGATGTTTCTCTCACACACTGATGTTTCTTTCCGTCTCTTTCTCCCTCCCTTCCTATCTCTCTAAAAATAAATAAATCAAATCTTTAAAAAAATAAATAAAGTTTTATTAGAACACAGCCATGCCCCATTAGCAGAGCCGAGTAGTTGTGACAGAGACTGTTCGGCCTGTGAACCTCTTGCTGTTTCAGAAAAAAACTGCTGACTCCTGATGTGGAGACACTGGAATTCTCATACTCTGCTGGTATAATCACTTTGGAATGTGATTACAGAGCTGAACACATGCATAACATATGACCCAGCAATTCCACACTTTGAGGACAGAGAAATGCATACTATGCCTAGGTAGAGATATACACAAGAATAGCATCATATTCAAAAGAATAAATAAACTGGTCTGGTCAGTGTGGCTCAGTGGGTTAGGTATTGGCCAGCAAATCAAGTGGCCAGTTCAATCCCTGGTCAGGGCACAGAGCTGGGTTGTGGGCCAGGTCCTAGCTGGGGGCATGTGACAGGCAACCAACTGATGTTTTTCTCCCTCCCTTCCCCTCTCTCTAAAAATAAGCAAAATCTTAAAGAGAAAAAATCTGGAAACAATTCAATTGTCTATCAACAGTAGAATAGACATATTCATTAAAGCCACTAATGCCACTTAATTGGACACTAAAAAAATTATTTAAAAAAGAAAGAAACAGCCCAATACAGTCTGCTCTGAGGTCAAAGCTCTTGTGAGGCAGCTAGGATGTGATGAGCAAAAATGTCTGGAGGAAGTACAGTATTTTCATCCACAGCTCACAGTGACCCCATGTCCTAGGTATGTACAGCCTGCCACCTCTGCAGTGGAATCCTAGCCACAGCAACCAGACAAAAGGAAAAAATAAAAGTCATCCAAATTGGAAAGAAGGGAGTAAAACTATCATTATTTGCAGATGACATAATACTATATATAGGAAACCCCAAGGAGTCTACCAAAACAATCCTATAAGAACTGATAAATGAATTCAGTAAAGTAGCAGGAAACAAAATAAATATTCAGAAACTGGTTGCATTTTTATATACCAGTAATGAACAATCAGAAAAATAAACTAAGAAAACAATCCCATTTACAACTGCACAAAAAAAAAAATACCTAGGAATACATTTAACCAAGGAAGTAAAAACACCTACTCGGAAAATTATAAGACATTAAAGAAACTGACGAAGGTACAAATAAATGAAAGCATATACTGTGCACATGAGTAGGAAAAATTAGCATCATTAAAATGTCCACATTACCCAAAAGCAATCTATAGATTCAACACAATCTCTATCAAAATACTAATGGAGTTTTTCACAGAACTAGAACAAATAATCCAAAAATTTATATGAAATTACAAAAGACCCTGAATAACCACAACAATGAAAAAAGAAGAACAAAGTTGGAGGTATTATGCTACCTGGTATCAAACTATACAATAAGGCCATAGTAAGCAAAACATCATGGTATTGGAATAAAAAGACACATAAATCACATAGATCAATGGAATAGAACAGAGAATTCCAGAAATAAATTCACACCTGTATGGTCAATTAATACACAACAAAGGAGACAAAAATATACAATGGGGTAAAGACACCCTACTCAATAAATGGTGTTGGGATTACTGGACAGACACATGCAAAAAAATGAAACTAGACCACCTGCTTACACCACATACAAGAATAAACTCAAAATGGATTAAAGACTTAAATGTTAGACTCAAAACCATAAAACTTCTAGAAGAAAACATAGGCAGTAAACTCTCTGACATTTCTCTTAGCAATATTTTTCCTAATATATCTCCTTGGGCAAGGGAAACAAAAGAAAAACCAAATGGGACTACACCAAACTACAAAGTTTTTGCACAGCAAGGAAAACCATCAACAAAACAAAAAGACAACCTACAAAATGAGTGAAGATATTTGCCAAAAATACATTACATAAGGGTTAATATACAAAATGAATACAGAAACAACCAATCCAATTAAAAAATAGGTATAGGATCCAAAAAGATACTTTTCCAAAGGGGATCATACAGATGGCCCACAGACACATGAAAAAATCCTCCACCAGAGAGATGAAAATTAATACCATGATGAGATATCACCTCACACCTGTCAGAATGGCCATCATCAATAAATCAACAAACAAGTGTTGGCAAGGATATGAAGAAAAAGGAACCCTTGTGCACACTGTTGGTGGGAATGCATATTGACACAGCCACTATGGGAAACAGTAAGGAGGCTCCTTAAAAAACTAAAAATGGAAATCCCTTACAACCTAGCAATTCCACCTCTGTGTATATACCCAAAGAAACCAAAAAAACTAATTGCAAAAGACATATGCACCCCTATGTGTACTGCAGCTTATTTACAATAGATAAGACATGGAAGCAACCTAAGGGCCCATCAATAGATGAGTGGATAAAAAAGTGGTGGTACATATACACAATGGAATATTACTTGGCCATAAAAAAGAATAAAAGCTTACCATTTGTGACAACATAGATGGACCTAGAGGATACTACGCTAATTAAAATAAGGCAGACTGGGAAAGACAAATCCATAGATGAAGTGAAATCTAAAGAAATAAACTAAACAAAACAAAAACAGACTCATGGATGCAGAGAACAAACTGACAGTTGCCAGAGGGGAAGTGGGGATAAAAGACTGAGTGGAAAAGGTGAAGGGATTAAAGAAGTACAAACTGGTAGTTACAAAATACTTATGGGGATGTAAAGTTCAACATAGAGAATATAGTCAATAATATTGCAGTAACTATGTATGTTGCCAGGTAGGTACATGAATTATTGGGGGGAATCATTTTATGAATTATATAATTATCTAACCACTATGTTTTATACTTGAAGCTAATATTAAAAAATATTATGTCCTGACTAGTGTGGCTCAGTGGGCTGATGGTCCAGCAGACACAAAGGTCACTGGTGAGATTCCTAGTCAGGGCAGGCACATGCCTGGGTTGCAGGCCAGGTCCCAGGTTGGGGGGTATGTGAGAGGCAACTGATGGATGTTTCTCACACATCATTGTTTCTCTCCCCTTCTTTCTTCTTCCCTTCCCCTCTCTCTAAAAATAAATAAAATCTTTAAAAAATAATATTGGATGGCAACTATAATTTTAAAGTAAAAATTTTTCAAATAAGGCCAGAGTGCACCTTGCTGAGCTGTGTGGCAGAGCCAAGGTCTCCCAATGGCGCTCCCTGACGAGAAAAGTCTTCCTCCAAGTATAGCTAGCATTCTCTCCTTTCTTTCCTCAGCTAGAGTTACAGGTAAGGCTCCCCTCTAATGCAGCCAACAGAGCTGGATTCTTACCTAGGATGCCTGAATTAACAAAATGTACCAAGCTGAAATACTCGAGGAGATCATTCTGGATGGGAGTCCCCGAGATGAGCACCCGCCGGCTGGTGTTCAAGCTGTCCAGGGCCTGATAAGTCTGATTCTCAGAGTTCTTGAGCCTGTGTCCCTGAAAGGAAATTAATTTTCACTTAGGCCTGGGCACAGTGTGGCATCCCTAATGGTAGCAATGTCTTGTGTAGAGGATCCAGTCTCTGGCCATCAGTCCATAGCACCTCACCCTCATCGGGGTTCCAAACACTGCTTACTCCCTCTTTTGGCAGACTGACCTCAAGTGCTCTCCTCCCACTTGCCTCCTCCAAAGCAGCCTGCTCTGTACTCAGCATTCCCCAGTGACTGACACAGCCCTGGGATGGCAATTCTCAGTGAGGAGACTCTGACACACTTTCTCCTACCACCCAGACCTTTGAGAGTTAAGTACCTCGTCACATATGACCAGTCCAATACTCCCTTTCTGGAGGACTCCAACATGAAGGCGGAATGTCTCATAGGAAATGATGAGAATAGGAGAAGGTACTCTGGCTCCACGCTGGTTCATGAATCCTTCTACGACAGAAAAGGCATCAAGGAACAAATTTGAGAATATCTTAAAGAAAAAAAGGTTTGGCCCTGGCTGGTGTGGCTCAGTGGATTGAACGCTGGCCTGAAAACCAAAAGGTCACCAATTCGATTCCCTGTCAGGGCACATGCCTGGGCTGCGGGCCAGGTTCCTGGTTCGGGGCGTGCAAAAAGCAACCGATTGATGTTTCTCTCACATCAATGTCTCTCCCTCTCTTTCTCCCTCCCTTCCCCTCTCTCTGAAAATAAATAAATAAAATCTTTAAAAAAAGAGAAGTTTGACAGTTCTTTAATTTAGCCTGGGAATAACTATTTCAATTATTTTTCCTGGAAGTTCTCTTCTCTCTGCCACCTTTCATTGCCCTCAACCCTGGCTGTCAGTGAGCACACACGTAAGAAAGGAGCAGGCTGTGGAGCAGAGTGCAGCCATCTTTGTTAAGGCTCCATACCCAGCTTTTGATCTATCTCGTTCTTAGAGCCTCCATCGATGGCTAGCGGTTGAATCCTCCCTCCAAGCCATTTTCCAACTTCGTTGTACCAGTTCTTCACCAGGCTAGAGGGCGACACCACCACTGCCTTGTCAATTTCTGGCTTGCACTCTGGACTCTGGCGCAAAAGCGTCCACATCAAGGTGATACACTGCAGCGTCTTGCCCAGGCCCATCTCGTCAGCCATGATGCAGCCATGGCTGCCCGGGATGCGCCGACTGGTGACACACTCCCACAGGAACTTCACTCCCTGGGGAAGAACAACACCCAGCCCAAGTTGGCAGCCACACTGCTGTTACTCCAGAGGTTGCAGCCTCCCAGTCTCAGACCCTGGCCCACACCTCATCCCTACCCCCCATCACCAGTTACCTCTCTCTGATGAGGCCGCAAAACCTTACTGAGAATAGGATCGACGACCACATGGACAGGGAGTTTTTCCCTAAGAAAACATGGCAAAGAAAATATGGAGTTCAGACATGAGCAAGGGCATGCCCTCAGTAAGTTGCAGCCTGCTGATCCAGAAGCCACAGAGACACCTGCCTGAGAAAGGCCCTGATAGGCCTGGTAACCAAACCACAGTCAATTCTTGCTCCAGGGAAATTTAAGGCAGGGGGATGGGTTTCCTATGTCATCACCTCAACCCCTCCAGCTCCTGAGCTTGGCGGGAAGGGATGAGAAACTCCCACCAAATGGACACGTCCACATGCTCTTTCCCAGGCACTGCCCTTCCCCACCCACACACTCTCTGGACGGTGCAGCAATGACAATGCTCTAAAAACATATGCCAGTCCCAAGGATACATCACACCAAAATGCTCCCTGCCCTCCCAGGTATGCACACCTACAGAGGACAAGAACTACGCAAGAAAACAGCAACGTACATACTTGTCAAGCTTCAGCTGGTCATGGGCGCTCAGTGAGGGAGGCTCATACAGAACCAGGGCACCTTCTTCCAGGGGGTCATGGAGAGCCCGGCGGATTCCAGCCCTTTTGAGGCCCAATGCCCGAGAGCCTAGAGGACCTAGAAACCAACAATCTGTTATGTAAGCCTCTAAGTTGAGGAGCTCCAGCAGGCCCAGCTCCAATGCCTGTTCTTCACATAACCTTTCCTAAGCTTCCACATGATCTAGCTCTCTCCCTAAACCACTCCAAACCCAGTTTGGGCAACTCTACCAGACCATCATCCCAGTCTGCCTCAGATCAGAGTTCTTACTATTTTATTTCCCCATTCAACTACAAACTTTCTGAAGGGCTGGGTCTTATTCATCTCCAGTTAATCCTAAAAAGGCCTAAATCCCTAAAAGGGCCTTTTCAAGACTTAGAGCTCTTGAGAGTTGGCCTCCTTCCTCCCAGCCCCAATTTTAGCACAATGCTATACTCTACATAGGAAGGGAAACTTTGAAGAACCTATACCTCCAAGAGAGTCGGCCTCATAAAGAAGATGCCACTGAACTCACTTGGATTAAATGAAACCCCACTCTGGCCCGCCAGGAGCTTCCCAAGCACTGGCACATCCCCATCAAGCAGATGACAGGCAGTCTCTCTCGGTGGCCCTTTTGGAAGCATCAAACACAGCCTTCACGAGCTCTCAGGGGAGTCACCCCATAACAGTCACCACTGGACTGGCACCTTCAATTCCAAGGTAAGCTTGTATGTACCAAAGCTGAGATTTTAATTATTCAGGCACATTTTCAAATGGCTGAGTCAAAAAGAGGGAAAAAAAAGAAATGTGAGGTATGCTTTCCATTTTTACCTTGATAATTTGGAATGGGGATTTTGAAAGGCTTTGACAAAATGCTTCGAATAAATGCTTCCTAAAAAGAGAAGAGAAGAAACAAGGATTCAGGAATGTTTGGCGATGTTATGGGATACTATTTCTACAAATGCAGCCTAAGATGTCTACTTAAGCATCGTAACACAGCAAGAGCACTGTATTTTGATCACATGTCACTCAGACACATCTGAACATAAAGAGATGTGCTCCCCATTAGGTCTGTACACAGCTCTCATCTTTGTGGCTTTACATGAGGTTCTACAAGTACCCAGGGACACCAGAGGACCACTGGCCAGTGTCTAGCCTCAGTCAACCACAAGGTTCATAACCATTAGCTCACAAAAGACAGCTAACTATTGTAGACAGCTAACTATTCCTTAGGTTGTAACACCTTATGAAGAAGGTACCACAAAGTTACCCAACCCCATTACTAATGAGAAACTCCAATGCCTGGATTCAACCACTGTCCTACTGGACCACATCTTCCCAAGCATACCTCACATTTCTTTTTTTGTCATATCAGTTCAGCCTATTGTAGTTAATTCCCACATCAGCCTCCTTGAGAACTAAACAGCCCCTCAAAGAGCAGGAGTAACAGGAGTAGCATTAGTAAAATGATAATATTAACAACATCAGTAAAAATGACCACAGCGATGACTAACGATGTACGCCAGATGCAGCATTCGGCCCCTTGTGTTCATGTCACCATTTAAGCCTCACCAACAGCTCTACAAAGTCCATATATTACTGACATACCCAGTTTACAGATGAACAAATTTAGGCTGAGTCATTACCACTTTCCCAAGTCACATAGCTGTGACAGATGGCAGACTTTCCTGATTCCAAGGCCCTTCCCTGTAACCAGGAGGCAGGCAATGTGGCCTCCTAACCTAACCTGTTTGAGTGCAGCCGTGTGGATCAGCCCAGTCAGCAGCTTCTTGCTACGGGAACGCACAAGAAAGGGAACGACATGATAAAGGGGACATAGAGAGAGGGCAAGCCAATCACCAAAAAGAAAGTAGGAAAAGGGTGACAGGAAGCAGACATATGTAGGTCCTGGAGAAGGGTGGCCTTGGTGCCTCCACCTCAGTGTCTGCCGGAAGCCCCTGTGCCATCACCTGGGCCTGGCATCAGCACTGAGCGATGGGGCTGGGGCAGAAGAGGAGGCACGGGAGTCCAGAGAACCACCTCCTGAGCTTACTCTGACAACTCCCATCAAGGTTCTGGTGTACACACACCTGAGCCCTCTGGGAAATTACAGTAGCCTGCAAACCTCAATAAGGGCTGGAACCCAAGAAAGCAAGGAGAAAACAAGAGCAAAAACCCTAAAGGTAGTTTTAATGAAAACACATTAGTGGAAAAAGTAATAAAAAATATTCCTTCTGGCAAAAAGGTAGTTTAATAGGAAAAAAGCCTGCCTTGCCCTGATATTTTTACCTTTTTATTCTGAACCATTTCTATACAGATCATTATAATTCCTACAAACTCAATGTACTTTAAATAGGAAAAATATAATGATTATATTTGGCAATCTATTGGACAGAAAAGAAATGTCAGAGAACTGAACTTCATTATCACATTAAATAATGTGACTAAGGCAGGGTTAGAGATAGGCCTAAATTCATTGTTTATTTGTGTATTCCTTTGCAGATGAATAAAGTCTTTTATTGCCTTTTTTAAAACATTTTATTTATTTATTTTTAGAGAGAGGGGAAGGGAGGGAGAAAGAGCAGGAGAGAAACATCAATGTATGAGAGATACATTGATTGGTTGCTTCTCACACGCCCCCTACTGGGAACCTGGCCCACAACCAAGGCATGTGCTCTGACTGGGAATTGAACCAGCAACCTTTTGGTTTACAGGCCAGCACACAATCCACTGAGCCCCAACAGCCAGGGCTATTAACTATTTTTAATTGCCATGATTACTGTAATTATAAATAGCAAAAATAATGAGAAATTCATATATGAAGGATGCTAACAAAAAAAATCTACCCTCACTCTTACTGTGTGGCTCAGTGGGTTGGCCATGTTCCCACAAACTGAAAGGTCAACCCATTTGATTCCCAGTCAGGGCACATGCCTGATTTGCAGGCCAGGTACATGTGAGAGGCAACTGATCGATATTTCTCTCCCTTTCTCCCTCCTTCCCCTCTAAATACATAAATACATAAATAAAGTCTTAAAAAAAAAGCTAACCTTAAGTCAAAGGAAAGTAAAAGGAAGGAAATGGACTCAAGTCTCCTTTCTAATTTGGTGTCAATTCTGCCTTCGATTCTAAAATTGAAATATTATCTTCAAGATTATTAATATAGGAGACTAGATTTGAGGCTCTGAGTAGCCAAGAAATTATGTTCCAAATTTTAAAAGCAAGACTGTCAATAAAACCGGGAGCCACAGTTTCTGTGGGGAGAACCGCAGGCTAGGGCAACCAGCATAGGAGACTGCAAGCACCCCGGCCAAAAACATCTGAGGGCACAGCCTGCGAGACTTGCAATGGCCAGCCTCTGGGAAACTGTTCTGGTAATACTCACTAGACTCTAGCAGAGGCAGGGGAGAGAGTATGCTCTCACTTTGTTCATTTAGTTACAGAAAATTTGTATCATCCTTTCCTTCTGATATAATAGGGAGAACATCCCTCCTCCCCACCAAGGTCAAAGCTTCCCTCTTCCAAAAAGATTTACTCTTATCAGTTTTGCTTAATTTCTTCTTTATTTCAACCTCTCTCTCTCACCAGCATTTTAAAAATACTTAACTGCCTAGCTTCTTTTTTTTTTTGAAAAAAATTTTAAAGATTTTATTTATGTATTTTTAGAGAGAAGGGAAGGGAGGGAGAAAGAAAGGAAGAGAAACATCAGTGCGTGGTTGCCTCTCATGCACCCCCTACTGGGAACCTGGCCCACAACCCAGGCGCGTGCCCTGACTGGGAATCGAACCAGCTACACTTCCACTGAGCCACACCAGCCAGGGCTTAACGGCCTATCTCACAAAACAAAAATTCTTTTGAACTCTTATCTCCTCCCCTTGGAACTTCTACTAAGAGTTGTCTATTTCCCCTTCCTTATCTTCCATTCTGCTCTTTTCATCTTCTGAAATGACTCTAACCAAAATCACCAATAGCCTATATGACCCTAATTCCAATAAATGTGTTAACTATCCTTATCTTACTGGACAAAGCTGGCCACTCCTTCTCAGATATTCTCTGCCTTTGACTTCTATGGACACCACTCTCCCACTATAGCCCCCCACCCCGCTCTGGGACTTCATGCTCAGTTCCCCAATGGGTTTTCTTTTTCCTCTGTCTAACCCCTGCAGAAGTCAGTGTTCCACAGGGGTTGGCCCTAGACTCTTCTGACTGCACACTCACCTGGACACTACAATACACTTTGGAGGTATTAAATATTACCGATATGCTAATGACCCCAAGTCTATTTCCAGTCAGTACCTCCCTCCTAGGCCCCACACCAACTTTTGCAATCACCTTCAAACCTAGACACCCGGCCAGTGTCTAAGGCTAAAGACCTCATTTCCAGAGCTGCACTATGACTTTTGTGAGTCTGAGGCACTTGTGCCTTTGGGGCCTGCTAGGGAAGCAGAGTTAGTGACACCCCAAAACGTGTCTTTGGGGATATTAATTATTTTAGCCTGGTTATTTTTAACAAACAGCAGACTTGAGTGAAGCTCGGAAAACCAAATAGAAGTACATTTCTAAGGGAAATCTATCTGTAAGCGTGTCTCCGTCACTGAATCAGGCCTGTCTCCACCAACAATGGACAAGGCTTGGACTTACATCTGCATACACTTGCTTACTGTCCTATTCTCATAACTGATTCCACCCCCATCATTTTTTGTCTCTAGCTGAAGATGGTATTTAAGGTGATGGCTTCCACCAAAACGGTGAGTTATTTAGCTTTCCTGGGTCTCTCCCATGTATACATGAAGTATACATATTACTACATGTTATTAAGGATTAATTTTTTTCCTGCTAATCTGTCTCATGACTATTTGATTATAAATCCAGCCAGAAGAACCAAGGATGGAGGAAAATTTTCCCTCCCTGACAGGTTCCTTCCTCCACAGCTTTCACACAGGATGTTCCCTCCATCTAGATCATGTCCCACTTGCTTCACCTGGCTGAACCCTCATATCCTTCAGGACTCAACCTAATCAGCATGTCCCTCAGACTGAGGTGTCCACCCACCTCCAGACTGTCAGGCTCCTGTTTTGCACTCTCACCACACCTGCACTTATGTTCTACAGTTTATTGTACACAGGACAACTTGAATGGATCCTGAATGAAAAGTCCCAGAGAACTACACATAACCTTTCTTCCTTTCTGATTCAAACTGGCCTCATTCTGCCTCCTGGCTCACTGCCTCCTTTTCCCTTACATATTCACTCCTTTAATCATTAAACCCTCCAGACAATGAGGTTCTTCTGATCAGCACCAAAAAATCTTAGGAACAAGGCCTCTAGTCTGCTAAACAGAGACAGAGTTTCAGACAAACTAGAAATAACGTCTAAGCCTCTTGTTTCAGCTCCAGGCCCCCAAAAGCAGGGAAACCAGACAAATCGATGCCAAAGCTGACAGCAGAACCAGATGCACTGATCAACTAACTATGCCCTACCTGAGCCCTGATCACTAGAGACCATAATCCTCACTCCCTTAGCCACCATGACTAATGATTCTCCCCCTATTAAACCCACCCCCTGGAAGCCACTGGGAGCCAGGTCTTTGAGCATTGGCTCATCTGTGACTCCAGGTATGGGCTACTTCCTGAACTAAAAAATCCTTACTTTGCTGAAAGCTCCTGTTCATGTCTTATTGGGCATTGATGTATACAGAAAAGCAGACCTCTCTACTTTGGTAACATACATACCATTTTTTTACAGCTCAATAAACAATTAAACTTAGTGAATTATATGTGTATGGTAAAACTATCACAAAAAGCAAGGGAAGATGAACGTAATTCAAGATAGTGGTTACCTCAGGGGATGGAAAAAGGGATATGACTTTGATGATGTTCTACTTCTGGATGGTGGGTGTGTTTTATATATTACATGCTATATACGTATTATTTTGCACTTATCTATTATGTAAAAATGTTTCTAAATATTTGCTGAGTGCACAAAAAACCTTCCTGTAAAGGAAAAACACACTCCTGTTGTGTCCTCTACTCTTAATCATACACTCCTTCACTTCAGAGACCACACGTGTGAGTTCTACACACATCAAGTAATTCTTGGCCCACCTGGGTGTCATACAATTTAACAGAATTCTGATATTACCTACATCAGATTCTACAGATGAAGGCTTCATAAGACTGTCTCTCTCCTACCACTTCAGATGCCAATCCCAAGGTCAGGTTGTTACCTGTGGTTCTGTGGACAGGATAATAGGGGTTCTCACAACCCCCTCCTTGGGTTTGATTAATTTGCTAGAGTGGCTCACAGAACTCAGAAAAAGTTTACTTACTAGATTACTGGTTTAACTCAAAGGGTATTAAAGGATACGAATGAAGAGCCAGATGAAGAAATACAGTGAGGTCTGGAAGGGCCCTGAGCACAAGAGCTGTATCTATGGAGTTTGGGGTGTGCCACTTCCCAGAACATGGATGAGGTTCTGTTCATCAACCCATAAGCTCTGGGACCTGAAATTCTCCAAATCCTGCCCTTTTGGGTTTTTATGGAGGTTGCATTACATAGGCATGACTGATTATGCATTGGCCATTCTTTGGTGGGTTGGTTCTCCTGGCAAACAGCCCTAAGGTCAGGTGCTTTACAAAAATCATCTCAATTAACATAAATTCAGGTGTAGTTGAAAGGCGTTATTGAAAGGCATCTTTATCCCCTGCAGTCTCTTAAATTCCAAGAGCTCAACATCACTGTCCCTCAGGAAGTTTGATGGAAAAAGCTTCAGATGAACTACTCTGTGATTTTGGACAAGTTAACCCCTCTAAGACTCAGCTTCCTCATCTTAAAAAAAATGAGACTTACAGGCGATAATGCACAGACCCTGCCTGCTGATGGTTAGGTTGATTTCACTAGAGGCAGCACATGAAAGCTGTAGGATTCCAGTACTTCTTAAAGCCCTGTGCAGAGTCAGAGGTGGAGTAGATCCTAGTTCCAATACCCTGCAATAGCCTTCCCTCTCCTATAACCTCATGTCCTCAGGAATCTGAGCCACCTAAGATCTTATAAAAGAAGGGGACTCCAAATCAGCACACATCTCTAAGGAGAGAGGCCAGGCATCTTTCAGTCCCCAGGAGCTGTGTGAGCAGCCCCAAAGTCCCCACCAAAGTCTGTCTGCTGGCTACTGTCAAGTCTTCAGGGATGGAAGCCTGCCTAGGTAAAACAACAGGGCATGTACGTACATCAGCAGGTTGTGATTCTGACTTACATGTTGACTACTGTCCAGACAGGGCGGTTGATTTGTTAGTTGGGTCAAAGCTTTCCGAAAAGGTGATCGGAAACAATCCTGGCTCTGGGTCCCACTGCTGGATTTCCGTTTCTTAGGAGTCTAGGAAAGAGTGATGGGAAATATGAAGAAGTCTAGAAGACCACAGTGGCAACTAAATAGAAAATGTTTAATGCTGGGGTGGGGGGGGCAGGCATTGGAAGAGGTTATAGGGGAGATAAATGGTCACGGAAAAAACACAACAAAACGGTGCAAAAAGATAAAATAAAATGCTTATTAAATGCCAGGCAATGTGTTAAAAACTCTTCACATATATCACTATGTATCATTTTCACAGTGATCATATGTTAAGTGTTTAACATCCTTATTTAACAGGTGAAAATTGGAGTTTAATGAGTTTAAAGAACTCATCTAATCTGAGATGGGGTGCTGGAAGAGGTGAATGAAGTGGGTCTGTGAAGGGTACATCCACCAAGCACAGCGTCATGCTGCCCCAAATCTTTACTCCAAAAACTCCAAGGAATAATTGAGCAACTGTTTGCTTCCCTCCCTGAGTTTCCCAAAGGAGTGACAAGAGTAGAGCTGCCTCTAACTCCCAGGCCCCTGAGGCCACTCTCCAGTCAGTTCATATCATGGCAATGAGGATCCCAGCACCAAAAACATTTTCAGGAGCAACCAGCAGCAGACAGCACCATTTATGACTCAGCTATACCAATGCTGCCCCAGTTCAAGTCTGAGACCCCTGTAAGAGGCAAAGGACAATCAATGTGCCTCCCTCACAGGTAGAGGAGCCCCCTGTATACCAGTGGTGCAACTACAGAACAAGTCTAGTGAGACATAAGGCAAGAACCCACTTGTACCAGCTTGCCAAGGTATTTGAAGCTTCAATGACCCTATAAGGCACTCCTGAAATAGAAACACCAAGCCCCTTCCCTCTCTCTACATGCTTTTACTCACATACTACCCCTGCCCAAAACTGCCTTCTAGACTTTCTTTAGCTAATCTCTTTCTCCAAAGTTCCAATAGTCAAGTCCTAGCTTCTTGAACCACTCTCTCTGAAGTAAATGCTGCACTGTCCTGTTGATTTTGGTTTACACAGGTCCTGCCTACAGCTAGTCCCAGAAAGCCTCAAAAGAGGAAGCAGAGTACAGGGTCAGTTCAAAGTTGAACATACTATATTTGAGTATTAGCAGAGACTGGAGGGGCACCACCCCTCCCATCTAATCCTAAGTGAGCTCTGGACTCTAAGGTAAGCCCAGTACCCTCTACTATTCTGTGACATTGGGTAAGGGGACAAAAAGCAAAAGAGAAGCTAGCTAGTTGCTGTTGGGGAGTACTTTTTTCCAAGGAAGCCAAAGGCCAGAACTCATTGTGCTTTTTTGTTTTGGAATACCCCTTCCTACCAGGAAAACTGAGTCTATATTAGCTTCTAGTGAGCACCTTGGGGACAAATATTTTATATTGTTCAATGCCTGACACATAGTAAGCACTCATTAAAAGTTTACTGAAAGAGGCTTCTGGAAGTGACAGGTTTGTCCCGTGTAACCCCAGAAACTGAGTCCAGGACTCCTTTCTGCCCAAGCACTCCTTCCTTTCCTATCCCCTCGAGGGCAGAGTACTCACCACAGCCCCAGGCTGCCAGTCTTCATCATCAGAGAGTCTACCCTCCGGTTTTCTCTTGGCCAGCTGGCTGGGAGCTAAGCTCCTCCTCTGAAAGAAAACGTAAACAGCACCGGCAGGAATCTTGCAGCCTGAGTCCATCAGACCCAGGCAAAGACTATCCAGTCACCTCTAAGCCACACTTACCATCCTAGCTAGACCCAGGAGCATAAAATATCAAGTAACCATCAGCCACAAGTCAAAGGCACCCAGAAGCTGAAAATGCTGAACCAGGACAGGGCAAAGAGCGGGCTGCTATATTAGCGAGAGCACAGCTAATTACAGAGGGAGCATGGATAGAGGGAATTCCGCCAGTGACTGGGGTTGGGGCCCAAATTTCAGAGTAGCCGGTTAGTTGAGGCCGAAGAGCACGCCAAGAGGAAGTATCCAAGCAGAGTGTGGGATGCAGGGGGCGATGGATGGAGTGCCAGGCTGGGCAAAGTGGAGTCGGTATAATGGTCCCAGGCGGGCGTAAAGGAAGGGGTAAGCACAGGCCAGGAGAGAGAGGCTAGGATGAAAACCTGAGGCCCGGGGAGGGAGAGGCGCCAGAGCCAGGGAAAAGGGAATTTCCCAGGTCTGGAGTGAAGATGCCAGACCCTAATGGAAGGCGAGCAGGGATCCAGGCAGGACGATCAAAAGACCGGGGTTTGGGAGGAGAATCCCAGGCGGAGATGGAAAAAAAACGGCCAAGATGAATTCGGTCCCAGCACTCCGGCTTAACCCTCGACTTCCCAAAGCGCGCGTTAACAGCCGCCAGAGCCCTCCGGTCCCGCCAGGCCCGGTCAATCGAACCTCCCGCGGTGCTGCCGCGCCGCACCACCCATTGGCTGCGTTCAATGTGTTCGGCGCTCG
This sequence comes from Anoura caudifer, assembly GCA_004027475.1. Taxonomy (NCBI): domain Eukaryota; kingdom Metazoa; phylum Chordata; class Mammalia; order Chiroptera; family Phyllostomidae; genus Anoura; species Anoura caudifer. The sequence continues at coordinate 78,754 of PVKU01006205.1, forward strand.
AGACCTAAGGAAGGGGCGGGCCTAGTGATGCAGCCCCGAGGGTGCTCTAACTTCTGCCGCTGAAGAGGCAAATCGACGCTATTGGGAGGTGGGATTTAGGCGGGAGGGCGGGGCGAACGGTGGCTGGAGTCGTTGAGCGAGGTGGGCGGGGCAAGCAGGCAGGGTCGGGATTTTGAGCCTGCGGGTAGTCTCCAGCTGCCCTGGTGTATTTTGTCCTAAGCCGGTGAGCTGCCCCGCAGCAACTGAAGAGGTGGTTAGCAGTAAACCGGACCACGAACGAGTTGCCACCTGTCTGCAGAAGGCTGAGGATTATGAAAGGCATCTAAGGTCTACTCCTCCCCTGATCCCGACCTGGAGCGGACGTCGGGGGTTGGAGTCAGAGCTGTTATCCCCGAGGGCGGGGGGTGTCATTTGGTCTGCTCCGGCAATGAGAGCCCCCAGCGGACCTGTCTTTTGGTCTGGGTGTCTTAGAGGAAGCTGCCTTTTGCTTGGCAAAAACGTTTTTTTGAGGGATTTGTTTCTTTTTTTTTTTTTTGAGACTTAATTCTCACTCAGACTTTCACTTCATATCTACAATGTGCATTATATTAAGTACCTTCCCCACAGAGTCATTCTGAGAAGTAAATTAATGTGTTTAAATAGCGCTAGACATAACTTAGGTGCTCCATAATAATGAGGGTATATAGAGGGTGGACCCAGAAAAACCCAAAATTTATTTATTAAAAATTGTGTATTCTTACATGTTTAAACTTCAGTCACCTTCAAGGTACTCTCCATTTGTTGCAATACACCTGTCGAGACATTTTCTTCCACCGCTTAAAACAGTTTGAACTCATTGATTTTGATGCCTTTTAGTGCTTCTGCAATTTTTTTGTTTCACCTCTTCCCTGTTTGCAAACCGTTTCCCTTTGAGGAGTTTTTGCATCACAGGAAAAACAAAATAAAACAAACAAAAAAAAAAAAGTCACCTGGGGCAAGATGGGGTGAATAGGGAGCATAGGGCATGGTGATCATGCCATTTTTTGGTCAAAAACTGCTAAACACTCAGCATGGTGTGGGCAGGTGTGCTTGTAAATCACCCATCATGAAATGGGCAAAGGAGTTGAAAGTTTTTTTAAAAAAAGTCACTGAGGCCAAACAGTGTCTCACAACAATGCCAGCTAGTACACTGATACAGATGGGTTTCTAGAATACCCACCTAGAGGGGTAAGCCTGTACTAAAAGGGGCTCACCCTCCAGAAGATAATTCCAGGGTTTTGTGGAGTCCCCCCTACATAACATTTACTACCAAGCATTTATAAGCTGCTTAGATACTCATTTAATGCTCACAACTATAATGAAATTTACTATTGTCCCCATTTTATAGATGAAGAAACAAACTCAGAGAGGCTAATACCTTGTGGGACTAGCAAGGATTTGAATTTAGGCAATTTAGCTTCAGTCATTGTTCCTAGGTACCATGTTATGTATAGTAAGGAGCAGCAGAACCGAGTTTTGTGGGGCTTGAAACATTTGTAAGTACTTATTGAGACCCTCTAACATTAGGTACCCATATTAATACTTAGAATGAGGGGGAAAACAACATCCACTATGGAATCTTGGCTATTTAGTCCCTTTATTCTGAAACCTCTTTAAGCAGTTTATCAAAAAAGCTTCCCATTGCATCTGCCTTCTCCCCAGTTAGAACACTGATTAGGAATCCCCAGTAGCTTCCAACACTCCCAACGTCAGTGCAGGTGAGTCCTGAAGCTTACCATTAGCTGTGTGGTAACTCTGCCTCTGATGATAACTATTACTATTTGGAAGGTGGATTGCAGTAATTTTTAAATTAAAATTTTTATTTTGAGATATGTGTAGATTCACAGGCAGTCGTAAGAAATAATACAAAGAGATCCTGTATACCCTTTACTGGATTTCCCCTAATGGTAACATCTTGCAGAACTGTAGTACATCGCACCAGAGTACTGACAATAGTCAAGATACAGAACGTTTCCATCACCACCTAAACATTCCTCATGTAGTGCTTTAATAGAGACACCCACTTCTAACCCTTCTTTAATCTCTGTAACCAGTAATCTGTTCTCTATTTCTATGGTTTTCTCATTTCAAGAATGTTGTATAAATGGAATCATATAGTATATACCTTTCTAAAAGTGGCTTTTTTCACTCAGTATAATTGGCCAGATTGTTGTATGTGTATCAACATGTTTCTGTTTTAAAATATATTTTATTGATTATGCTATTACAGTTGTCCTAATTTTTCCTCCTTTGCCACTCTCTACCTGGTACTTCCATTCTCTCCAACAATTCCCTCCTCTTAGTTTATGCCCATGGGTCATGCTTTGGCCTTTCCATTTCCTAGACTGTTCTTAACATCCCCCTATTTTGTACCTACCAATTTGTGCTTCTTAATCTCTGCACCTTTTCCCCCATGCTCCCTCTTCCCTCTCCCGGCTGAAAACCCTCCAAATGATCTCCACATCTATGATCCTGTTCCTGTTCTGCTTCTTTGCTTAGTTTGTTAGATTCAATTATTGATAGTTGTGAATTTATTGCCATTTTAATGTTCATCATTTTGATCTTCCTCTTCTTCTTATATAATTCCCTTTATCATTTCATATAATCATGGTTTGGTGATGATGAACTTTAGTTTTATCTTGTCTGGGAAGCACTTTCTCTGCCCTTCAATTCTAAATGATATCTTTGCTGGATAAAGTGGAAGGGATGAAGCCTAAAATGAAATCAATGATTTGGAACACAAGGAAGAAAAAAGCATTCAATCAAAACAGCAAGAAGAAAAAAGAATTCAAAGAAATGAGGATAGGCCAAGGAGCCTATGGGACATAGGTTCCCATACCTATGTATGGGATACATAGCTAAAGACATACAAACATCCAAACATACAAACATCCAAATCATAGGGGTGAGAATCATAGGAGAAGAGAAAGAACAAGAAATTGAAAACTCAATTGAAAAAATAATGAAAGAAAACCTCCCTAATTTGATGAAGGAAATAGACATACAAGTCCAGGAAGCACAGAAGAGTCCCAAACAAGATGGACCCAAACAGGACCACACCAAGACACATCTTAATTAAAATGCCAAAGTTTAAAGGTAAAGAGAGAATCTTAAAAGCAGCAAGAGAAAAGTAGATAGTTACCTATAACATGGTTCTTTTTATTGCCGAGTAATATTTTATGGTATGGATGTGCTTAACTTTAGCTATTCACACAGTTGAAGGACATTTGCATTGTTTACAGTGTTGGCTATTATAAATTGCTCTATGCATTGGTGTACAGATATTTGTGTAAGCATGTCTTCATTCTCTGGGATAAATGCCCAGGAGTACAATTGCTAGGGTGCAGGGTAATCGAAATGTTTCATTTTTTAAAAAAGAAACAAGTTGTTTTCCAGAGTGGCTGTCCCATTTTACAGTCCCACCAGGAATGTGTGAGTGATCCAGTTTTTCTCCATCCTCACAAATTTGGTGTAGTCACATTTTTTTTTAATTGCTGGGTAATCGACCCATATAGTTTCAGGTGTATGACATAATGATTCTATATTTGTATATATTTTAAAATGATCACCACAGTAAGTCTAGTTAACATTTGTTACCATACATATTTACAAAAATTTTTTCATGTGATGTAAACTTTTAAAATTTACTTTTAGCAACTCTCACGTATGCAATACATATGTAGTCACCATGCCATACCTTACTGCCCCCAGGCTCATTGATTTTATAACTGGAAGCTTGTACTTTTGAGGCCTTTTATCCATTTTGCCTACCCCACCCACCCACTATTTTTTACCTCAAACATTCTGATATGTGTGAAGTAATATCTCATTGTGATTTTAATATGCATTTCCTAATTGCTAGTGACATTGACTGTCTTTAGGTGGAGTTATCTGACATTAGACAAGAATTGTAATGCAGCTATTATTAACAGGAAGGAATGAAAATCACCAGAAATCATAAATACATGAGTGATAGGCAGAATAATGGCTATCAATGATGTCCATGGCCTGATCTCCAGAATCTGTGAATATAATAGGTTACGTGGCAAAGGAAAATTAAAATAGCTAATCAGCTGACCTTGAGATGGAGAGATTATCCTGGATTATCTGGCCCAATGTAATCACAGGTGTCCTTATAAGTGGAACAGGAAGGCAACAAAGGCAGGGTCAGGGAGATGGCCTCTAGAAGCTGGAAAATGCAAGTAATAGACTCTCCCAGAGAGCCTCCAGGAAAGAGTGCAACCCTCTTGCACCTTGATTTTGGCCTAATGAGACCCATTTAAGACCCCTGACCTCCAAAATTGCTAGGTAGGTGTTGTTTTATACCACTAAGTTTGTGGTAATTTGTTACAGCAGCCATAGGAAACCAATTATTGTTGGTTAATATAGGAGTCTGGCTTTAGCCCTGCTGGTGTGGCTCAGGAGATTGAGCATGGGCTGTGAACCAAGGCGTTGCAGGTTTGATTCCTAGTCAGCGCACATGCCTAGGTTGTGGGCCAGGTCCCCAGCAGAGGTACTCGAGAAGCAACCACACATTGGTATTTCTCTCCCTCTCTTTCTCCTTCTCTGCCCTTCTCTCTAAAAATAAATAAAATCTTTTTTAAAAAGTCTGGCTTTAAAAAATATTTTTCTTTTAATCTCTTTAAAATGCATGTGATGATCCTGGCTGGTATGGCTGAGTGGTTGAGTGGCAGCCTGCAAATCAAGGAGTCGCAGGTTCGATTCCCAGTCTAGGGCACGTGCCTGGGTTGCAGGGCCAGGTTGCAGGTAGGGGGTGTGCAGGAGGCAACCACACATTGCTGTTTCTCTCCCTTTTTCTCCCTCCCTTCCCCTATAATAATAAATAAATAAAATCTTTAAAAAACTAAAATAAAATGCATATGATGTATTAAAACAAACACTATGTTTTGGGACTTATGTAGATGTGGTACATCTGATAACAAGAGCTCAAAGGACTGGGCAAGAGGGAGCAAATGAAACTAGACTCCTAGACTTTATGTGAAGTAGTACAATACTCATTCTATCACCATTGAAGGAGGGGTGTTGAAATCTCCATTCATGTTTGTGGATTTGAGTTTTTTCCCTTTAGTTCTGCCAGTTTTTCTTCATGTAATTTGAAAGCTCTTTAATTAGGTGCATAAACAGTTTAAATTTTTAAGTCTTCATATATTGATCCTTTTATCATTATAAAATGTCCTTTTTCTCTGGTAATACTCCTTGTCCTGAAGTTTATTTTGCCTGATATTAGTTTCCAGCATTCCCTGGATTAGCCTTCGCATAGTATGTTTTTCCCAGCCTTTTACTTCACCTTATTAGTATCTTTGTATTTGAAGTACATCTCTTGTAGACAGCATATACTTGGTTCTGCTTTTTCTTCAGACTGACAGTCTCTGTTTTTAATTGCAGTGTTTAGTCCATTTACATTTAATTTATTGTTAATTTTGGATTTAAGACTGCCATTTGTTATTTGTTTTGTATTTGTCTCATCTGTTGCTAGAACAGGCAGACAATAATTCATCAAAGATAAAGAAGACTTAGCCAATAATATTAGCCATCTTGACTTAATTGACATTTGCAGAACATCATACCTAACAACTGGAAAATGCACATTCGTCTCAAGGGGATATGGAACACTCATCTAATTAGGCTATCTTCTGGGCTGTAAGACAAGTCTCAATAAAATTTTAAAAATTGACATTGTACATAGTATATCCTCTGTGGTTATATTAAAAATCAATAAATATGAGCTTTCTAAAAAGCCTCAAATATTTAGTAAACCATATACTTCTAATTAACTCATGGACCAAAGAAGAAATAGCAAAGGGAATTATAAAACATTTAAAACTGAATACTAATAAATACAAGATAAAAAAAGTGTGACATATAGGTAAAGCAGTGCTTAGAGAGAAATTACATTATATTATAAAAGAATAGAGGCTTCAAATCAATCATCTAAGTCTCCACCTAAGAAACTAGAAATATGAGCAAATTAAACCTAAAATAAAAGAAATGATAAAGATTAGAATAAAATTCAATGAAACAAAAAACAGACAAAAATAGAGTAAATTTTAAAAAGCCAAAAGTTGGTTCTTTGAAAAGATTAGTAAAATGGCTAAACTCCTAGCAAGATGGATCAAGAATAAAATGGACTTCTGGCCAAGATGGAGGTGTAGGTGGACACACTGTGCCTCCTCTCACAACCAAGATTACGGACAACAAAAATATAGAGCCAAAAAAAAAAAAAACCCCAACCAGGACAGAGAGAAAATTGAATTGTACGGGAGTCCGACAACGATTCACCCAGACAGGTAAGAGGGGAGGAGTCAGCGGCCAGTGGAATCGGGTCGTGGCAGGATAAGAGAGTGGCTGGTGGTCCCAGGCACGCAGTCACCCCAGGCGCACAGGCGGCGGTTGCCAGTTGCCAAACACAAGGAGGCCAAGCGGGGCGCGCAAGGCGGCTGACCGCAGACACACATTCGTGCACAGATAAACCAGGCGAAAACAGGCAGCAAGACAGACTGCGGGACACAGGGCCCCAGAGCTGGGAAGTGAAGCCTAAAAGCACCCATTGAAAACACTTGTAGAGGCTGAGGTGCCGGGAGGGAGTCCCAGCCTCACAGGAGAGTTCGTTGGGGAGACCCATGGGGTCCTGGAGCATGCGCAGGCCCACCCACATGGAAATTAGCACCAGAAGGGCCCAATTTGCTAGGGGAAAGTGGCTGAAGGGACTGGAATCTGCCAGAGAGCGTGGAGCAAGCGCCATTGTTCCCTCTCGGACCCCGCCCTGGTGAACGCCTAAGGCTCCACCCCTCACTACGTAACAGCCCCGACCAGACAAAAAATAAACAAAAAAAAAAAAAAAAACAAGGATGGCTCAAACGGGAGAACAGACTGGGGCCCTGGAGCTAATTCATCTGAGCGACCAGGAGGTGGTCAACCTATCAGATGCAGAGCTCAAAGCACTGGTAGCTAACCTATCAGAAGCAGAGTTCAAAGCACTGGTGATTAGGAAGCTCACAGAATTGGTCGCAAATTAGAGGAACAAATGAAGGTTACAATAAGTGAAATGAAGAAAAACGCACAGGGAACCAATAGTGATGGGAGGAAAACTGGGACTCAAATCAATGGAGTGGACTAGAAGGAAGAAAGAAACAACCAAACCGAAAAGAAGGAAGAAACAAGAATTCAAAAAAATGAGGAGAGGCTTAGGAATCTCCAGGACATCTTTAAACGTCCCAACATCTGAATTATAGGTGTACCGGAAGGAGAAGAGGAAGAGCAACAAGTGGAAAACTTATTTGAACAAATAATAAAGGAGAACTTCCCCAATCTGGCAAAGGAAATAGACTTCCAGGAAGTCCAGGAAGCTCAGAGAGTCCCAAAGAAGGTGGACCTGAGGAGGAACACACCAAGGCACATTATAATTACATTAGCCAAGATTGAAATGAAGGAGAGAATTCTAGAAGCAGCAAGGAATAAGGGGACAGTCACCTATAAAGGAGTTCCCATCAGACTGTCAGCTGATTTCTCAAAAGAGACCTTCCAGGCAAGAAGGGGCTGGAAAGAAGTATTCCAAGTCATGAAAGTTGAGGACCTACATCCAAGATTGCTCTATCCAGCAAAGCTGTCATTTAGAATGGAAGGGAAGATAAAGCGCTTCTCAGATAAGGTCAAGTTCAAGGAGTTCATCATCACCAAGCCCTTATTATATGAAATGTTAAAGGGACTTATCTAAGAAAAAGAAGATAAAAAAATAGGGCAGTTAAAAGATAGCAAACTCACAGATATTAACAGCCACATCTAAAACAAAAGCAAACTAAGCAAACAAGTAGACCAGGAGTAGGAACACAGAAATGGAGATTCACATGGAGGGTTCACAACAGGGGAGTGGGAGGAGGAGAGAGGGAGAAAAGGTACTGAGAATAAGTAGCATAGACAATGGGTAGAAAATAGACAGGGGAGGGCAAGAATAGTGTGGAAAAAGTAGAAGCTAAAGAACTTGTAACACATGTACATGAACTAAAGGGGGGAATGTGGGTGGGAGGGGGTGTGCAGGGTGGAAGGGAATGATGGGGGAGAAATGGGACAACTGTAGTAGCATAATCAATAAAATATAATTTTTAAAAAAGAATAAAATGGAGAAGCACAAATTTATATATATATATATATATATATATATATATATATATAGAGAGAGAGAGAGAGAGAGAGAGAGAGAGAGAGAGAGAGAGGAAGGATGTTGCTACAGATCCTATAGACATCAAAGGAAAAAAGAGAGGATTCTGGGAAGATAATGACTATGGTGGCAGCCCAGTTTTTCAATATCTTCAGATCCCCACATAAAAACTGACATTGACTGGAGAGCAAAATTTCAAAAAAAAATGGACAACATTTTACAACCAAATTTGTGACAAGGTATCTCCACAAGCCCAAAATACAAGCAAGAGGGGAGAAACATGCAATAGCCACCAGACCTGCGTGGAATCAGCATTGGTGCAGGAGAAAGGGATGGCATCTCATATCAAAAGAACTCAGGAGCCAACTTGATGAGGCTCCTCTGGCCAAAGTTGGGGCACTTGGCACTTTAACAGTGACAACAATTCCAATGAATGGAAATACATAATATATATATAAATTCACAAGTCTATAATGATATTTCTTTAAATAGTCACCTTTTGCGGATAACAGGAATCCAATTAATTATCTTGAAAACTGGTGGAAATAGAAAGATTCAAGCATTTATTCTGCTTTTCCTATGGGAATGATCCACTCAGAAACCAAACAGTAGATAAGAGAATATTTCTCTTTATAAAATAATTTCAAATAATAAATAAAAGGAAATGATAGAATTCACAACACCGTTTTGCAGCCCTCAGCAGATTAATGCATACAGGCAATAAGCATCAGCACCTGAAAAAAAAATATCACAAGCATAGAGACAACTAGGTTTATATGCCACATACAGTCTTGCCAAAGTGATCAAATCTGAGTCTGATCCAGCCTCTGAATCCAGCCACCAATTTGCAGGAAATGTTGTGGACACAGGAATGTTTAGAACTGCATCGTAGTATGTAATGAGCCAAATCCAGACTGTAGTAAATTCTACCAATCAAATGGTTCACCCACAAATAAATTATAAAGAATTAAAAAAGGGATGAAGGGAAGACTTTATAGAATAAGAGACTTAAAGACATATCACTTGTTTTTATTTTTTTTTAAGATTTTATTTATTTATTTTTAGACAGAGGTGAAGGGAGGAAGAAAGAGAGGGATACAGCAATGTGTGGTTGCCTCTCGCGTGCCCCCTTCTGGGGACCTGGCCAGCAACCCAGGCATGTGCCCTAACTGTGAATGGAACCGGCAACCCTTTGGTTTGCAGGCCGATGCTCAATCCACTGAGCCACACCAGCCAAGGCGTATTTTTATTTATTTTTTAAAAGATTTTATTTATTTATTTACTTATTTATTAAGAGAGAGAGGGGAAGGGAGGGGGAGAAACATGAGGGTGTGAGAGATACATGGATCAGTTGCCTTTCATGCGTCCCTAACCAGGGACTTGGCCTGCAACCCAGGCATGTGCCCTGACCAGGAATCAAACCAACTACCCTTCGGTTTGTAGGCCGGCACTCAACCCACTGAACCACACCAGCCAGGGCCAGTTCTAATTCTTTACATGGCAGTGGTAACAGAAGTGTTTGCTTTAGAATTATTCATTAAGCCTTACATTTGTTTTGTGTGTTTTCCACATTTGTGCTTTATTTTATGAGTCATTTTTAAAAGAATAACAATAGAGTGTTATGAACATTTCCACGCTAATAAATTCAATAACTTAGATGAAATTCCTTGAGAAACACAACTTACCAAAACTAATGCAGAATGAAATTAAAAATCTGAATAGCCTTATATGTATCAAAGAAATTGAATTTGTTATAAAAAACCTCCCCATAAAGAAAACTCCAGGCCTGATTATTTCATTGATAAATTCTATCAAATACTGAATAATACTGCCAATCTTACACAAATACTTTTAGAAAACAGGGGAGGAGGAAATACTTCCTAACTCTTTTAAGAGGCTAGCATAACTCTGATACTAAAACATATAAAAAGTTTATTAGACAAGTGGGGAAAATTGAACACAAATTATATTTTATTATATTGAGAAATTATTAATTTTAGGTGCAATAATGGCAATAAAAGTCCTTATTTTTTTAGAGATACTTACTAAAACATTTACATGTGAATTAGAATTCTATTTTTGAGGTTTGTTTCAAAATAACCTCAGTTAGGGGGAGAGTAGTTGAGGGAATAAATAAACCAAGATAGGCCATGAGTTGATAATTGTTAAAGCTGAGTGATGGGTACATGGGAATTCATTTTATTATTTTCTATATTTTTGTATATGCTTGAAATTTTATATAATATAAAACAAAAATAACTGCAAATGATTAAGCATTAAATACAGGGTCTGGCAGAAGTAAGGCCTCCTTGAGTGTGATTGGCAAGGTAATAATATGGGTCTAATAATTTATAGTTTTAATTTGAACATTTCACCTAAAATGTCATATGCTGTTCTTGAGTGTGATATTGTTATATTACAGAATTACATGCTTATGATTTTGTAATAAAAAGGGGTGTTATTTGTGCTGGACCCTGTGTATAAAAACTACAAGTTCACAACAATAATTTAAAGAGAAGTGAAACAAAATCAACACCAAGTTGCTAGGACACCAACCTATTACTTTGAAAGAGATAAATAATGAGATTTAAGCATTTGTCTTGACATTCTGGTATGAACTTTATTTCAGGGTAACCAAATGGTCCTAGAGGAGGTGAAAAAATTTTTTTTACAGAATTAGAAATAAAAGAAAAAATAGTAGTATTATAAAGTCATTATTTTGTCATCGCTGGTGAAATAACCAATTCATAAAATAGTCATTAATGGATGATAAACCAATTTGGTGAAAAGCTGACAGGGAACCTTCTGATGCAGGATCAGGCTATCACCACCTGCAAACAGGAGGAGCCTGGGACCTGAAATGCACAGTGGGAGACAGCTATCCAGCAGGAACACCTGTGCTCTTGTGTAAGTAAAAAATAAACCTTTCTTTGTGTGAAATCACTGAAATATGGGGCAATTCATTACAGAAGTTAGCTTATTATAAAAGTATACCATTTTTATATATTAGAAAACATAAGCACATAATTATATGTATTTAAGACACATATATTACAAAGACATATTGAACACATTACAGTGTACGCCTAGGTCTGGGAGAGGAATAAGGATTAGGGATGAAAAGCAAATAAAACAAGAAAGAGACCTAGTATCAACTGATGATGAGAGTTTAACTCTTAAGGAATAAAAAATAATTTAAAAAAGAGAAAATTGCCCTGGCCAGGTAGCTCAGTTGGTTAGAGCATCGTCCTGATACACTAAGGTTGTGGGTCTGATTCCTGGTCAGAGCACATACAATGAACACATAATTAAGTGGAACATCAAATCAGTGTTTCCCTCTAAAAATCAATAAATAAAATTTAAAAAAATTAACCAATGACTGCATACATAAGTGGAACAACAAATTTATGTCTTTCTCTCCCTTCCCCTCTCTCTCTAAAATGAATAAATAATAATTTTTTAAAAGGAGAAAAATCTACTCTTTCCAGAAAAAGCAAAGTCTGGTTTGCTGGTAATTATCTCCTGCCTTGAGGAGCACAGAATGGTTCTGGAGAGGAGGCAATCATGTCCACTATCAGAGTCTCAGGCCTGAAAAGTTCCCTAAATTGAGAATTTCTCTCAAGTCTGACCATCACTCTCACCTCTTCCTGATAGTGATGACACTAGAGTCACTTGCCTTTCCCCAGACATGGGGCCTGGACCTAGCCACCTCCCCCTTGGCACTGGGCTGAGGGAGGCTGCACAAAGCACAGATGCTCATTCTGTGCCTGGGTGCATCCTCCTGCTCAGCCTCCCTCTCTGCCTGTGGTTGGATAATGGCCTTACCTCCAAAGATGCTCATGTCCTAATTCCTACCTCACCTATTCTGGTAAAAGGAACTTTGAAGATATGGTTAAATTAAGGATCTTGAGATGGGAAGATGACCTGGATTATTGTAGTGGACCCAATGTAATTACAAGGATATGTAATCACAATGAAACAGGGGAATTAGAGAAAGAAGATGTAAGAATGGAAGCAGAGGCCAGAGAGGGGAAAATGCTATGCTACTGGCTTGATGATGGAGGAAGGGGCTATGAACCAAGGAATGCAAGCAGCCTCTAGAACCTGGAAAAAGTAAAGAAATGGATTGTCTCCTAGAGTGTCCAGGAGGAAGGCAAGCTTGTCAACACCTTGACTTTAACCCAATGCAATTGATTTCAGACATGTGATCTCCAGAACTGTAAGATAATACATTTGTGTTGTTTAAGCAATTAAGTTTATGGTAAGTCATTACAGTAGCAACAGGAAACTTGCACGTTGGCCCTGATGCTAGGCAGCACTAACCTGTTCTCCCAGGAAAGTAGGGTCTGTGAGAATGGGAAGTGGAGAATCAGAGAAGACTTCCTGGAAGTCCCTGCAGTCAGACTGAACTAGGTTTATATTACCATTCATTTATTACCCCTCTGACCCTGATCAAATGCCTAAGCAATCATACATCATTAATAAGGCATTGTTTATAGGGTTGCTAAGAATCAAATAAAGTTTTTAAGAATCAAATAAAGTTTTAAAGTTTTTAAATTACTATTACCTAATTACCCACTTAAAAAAATAAGTTACATCTCCTTGTGGGTTTACACATTCATTCCTCCATTCAGTCAGCAGATGTCACTGAACACCTGGTATGTGCCTTACACCGCACACACAGGGAGCTTGTGGCCACTACAAACCCCAAGCATTTCTCACCTTGCTGCCAGTGCTCAGCCTCACTGCCCACATCCTAAACGCACACCCTTACACCTGCCCACATATACCCACCCCAGCCAGCAACACCCCTATCCTACCAGGTGCTGTCTCTGCAGCTGCCAAGAGCAGTCTCATCTCTGCCTTTACCCTGAGCCTTAACTAAAGCCACAGGCCCACTTGGAGGACAGTATGCTCCCTCTGATCATACTTACAACACTCTGTTTTCATCTTATTCTCTCTTATCTTTCTGTACCTCTCCCCCTTTTCCTCCCTTCCCTTTCTATGAGCTACTAAACAGATCCTCCTTATAGCCTAGGAAGGCCTAAATTAACAGAAGAGCTAAGCCTCAAGCAGCCAATCCAGAGGCAGGTAGGAGGGACCAAGGATGTGTGTTTACTGGGTTCCTGAACTACTCTGGCAGTGAAATGGGGCCTAAGGTATTAAGCAGGATGCTCAGACCTACCTGGAGTACCCAGGCATCCCAACTTACCTCAACGATACAGCTCCTCAACCTTCAGATGCCTATCCAATTGAGCTATAATCCCCTGAGCTGTGGAGCCCAACTCCACAGGACCCACCTGGACTTCCTAATCTCAAACCTCTCCACCCAGCCCCTACCTCTAACCTCCACGTTTGAAATGCTGAGTTCTGCCCCCATGACTCACCCTCCCTACCCAGAAAATGGTCCAGGATTGACTTTCCTTGTATCTGCTGTCCAGATTAGTATCCAATCCAGGTCCAAGGTTCTCTCTCCTCAGAACCTATAGCTCTTCTCTAAACATTGAACTACCTCACAGTAGGATGAGGACATAAATATTAAAACAGAGGAAAGTTGCTTTCAGTCCCTTTGAACTTGAATAGCATTGACTGGGTGAGGTGGGGGGACAATCTGGCCAAGTGATAGACCTGTGGGCAGGCAGGCAGGCAGGCAGGACATGTGGGTTCTCTAGCCTAGGCATTACCATGGATTTAACATGGATGACACGGGACAAGTCTCTGACCTCTCTAAGACAGTCTCTCCCGCCTGCCTGTGCAATGAGGGGCTGGTCTTCTGTAATGCAGTATTTGAATTTGAAAATTCCACCCAGCTACCCACGGCAATGGTGCAGAATGGTGAAATGGCCACAAGAGGGCAGGCAACTTCTTCAGCTCAGAAGTTTGTAGACTAAACAAGCTTCAAAAAGAAATTCAAGGTAGTTTATCCAAGAGCACACTACAATATGGCAACAGAATAGGAATTTGAAAAGGGTATGTGAATTTCCAGCTTGGGGGTTAGGGGGTCAGGAGCCCTAAGACCAGGAGGGGTGGTAAGGAAAGGGCTGGTGGACAGCAGAGGAGAGGCTAAGAATATATTTTAGTGATTTCAGTTACATTAAGGGCATGGGAAGAGGAGAGAGGGTCTTTAGGGGACAGCCAGGGACTGAATGTATTGCCCCCAAATGACTAGGTGGGGAGTGCAGAACAAGACTGGAGTTTAGGGGAAGCAGAGATGATTGATCCACTTGGCTTCCTTCCCTTCCCCAGCATAGACAAAAGTAGAGAAACTGTGGCAGTTACTCTAAGGTTAGGGGACCACTCCTACAACTCAGGAGGGCACAGCAAATAGGCGAGGATCACCCAATATCCTTTTCTCTCCTCTTTGCCTTCCAGTAATCTAGTTTCAGGGCCCAGGAAAGATAATGACCAACATGTGGGCAGTTACCTGGGGTTCAAAGGGTTAACCTCCAAGAATTCATTCTTTAACATCAGCCACAGCCCTTATCTCCTAGTCCTCCCCCTGAGCCTCAGGTTGGCAGCTTTCCTGAATTCCTTCTTTGGTGTAATTGATTAGGGCCCTGGGACCTAGGCCCAGAACCAGTACCCTGCTCCCTCCTCAGGTCCTGGAGTCTGGGGCTTGCTCTGAGAGAGGACATAAAGTGGCCTTTCCCTGGCTCTCTCTCTCCCCCGCCAGGATGTGGGCCCTAACACTAAAGAGCCTCTGTCTTTCCCTGCCACACCCCCCTCCATTGTAACTAAAACAAGGGGATTCCTTGTGTCCCAGTCTCTGGGCGGGTCCTTGTGACCAAATGGTGGAGGGTTTGGGGGAGGGTGGGGGAGGGGAAAGTCACAGGATTAGAGAAGAGGACAGACACCTCCTCACTTTGGAGATTCTGGTACACCTCCAGAGCTCTGAGACCTCAAGCGTGTCCTCCCTCTGGCTCCCAACAGCAATGGGGAGAAGAGGCTGGGGGACTCATCTGCATATAAAAGGCCTGAGGCCTGAAGTGGAAGTAGAAATTGAGAAGGTGTAGAGACACAAAAGCTGAATCTCCTGGCAGTTAGATTTAGAGCCAGAATACAAGAATGGGGGCAGCCCCGGGACAGGGTAAAACAGGGGACTGTGGCAGGGCAGGCCAAATAGACTTTGAGAGCAGTAGGTGGAGGCCCTGGCCAATCTCCCTCCCCAGAAGCACAGATACAGGAGTGCTGGCACCAGACAGGAATGTGGTCACAGAGGCACAAGACCACCTGGGATAAAATGTGAACACCCTGTTTTAAAGGTATGAACCTTTCCGAAAAGAAGTGCAGACACCTAACAGTGGGAAACTTTCCGGCCAGGAGGGGTTGTTACGCTCTCCCTCACAAGAAGCAATGGTATGGAGAATAAGTGGCATGGTCTCACTTAGCAGTAGGAGTTCAGACACTGCTATTCGGACCTATCACCATCAAAGGGCTGGTACAGTGGAAAGACTAATCCATCCTGGCAGGAAACGACATCACTCACCAAACAAGAAACAGTGGTTCTACTGACCCCAGAGATTTCTGGGCAGCCGAATCCATGGAGGGGTGGCCCTGAGGTCCATGTCCCTCAGCAATCCTGCATCTTGGCCAAGAGGGGAGGCCAAGGCTCCTAGATATTAGATGAGATCATTATACCATCTCTTCCTCAGTGATCTCCTAAGTGTCCTAAATTCCTCAAATCCTTGCCCTTACAGGGCAAAGGGGGAAGTAGAACATCACACCAAGAGCCACAGGTCAAGCCTCTAGAGTCAATGTATCTATGGAAATAGCTCTATGGATCCAGTAATTGAAGGGTAAAGGCATAGCCTCCCCAGAGACCAGAGGGATGGTGAGGCCTGGTTTCCCTGATAACTGATTTCAATGCAGCCTCTTTCTAGTCCCAGATTGAGGGAGAATCAATTTCAAGGGAGACCAGGGCCTAGTGGAGAAAGAGCCACAGCAGTACAAGAGTGGAAAAGTTGTTACAGGAAGGTCACGTCATCCTGGCACTGCCCCCAGTACCAGTGGACCTCAAAGCCCAGCTTGGCACTCTCATCCTCTGGTGGCTCAGGAGGTCCACTCTGGAGCCCCTCGCCTGGGGGCTTCCACACAGCCCTCAAGCTCCCTAGCTTGGCAGCTGTCAGGTCCACCTCAGTCCTAGCCCTCTCCCCACCAGGTATAACCTTTGCCCAGTTCATCTCAGGGCGGGGAGCACCAAGGGGGCCCTGTTCATCCAGCTCGCCAGGGGCCACAGTGTCCAGGAAGCTGCCAATGGAGACACTGTCCAGCCGGTCAGTGGAGCTGATGTCTGGCAGGCTGTCCCAGCTGCCTCGCCTTGAGTGGCCTGGACTCCCACCTGTCAGGCTATATTGGCTGCTGGTGAGGCTGCTGCAGTGGCTGGTTAATGTCCCCCGCTCTTCCAACAGCCAGCGCACCGCCTCAATGCCTTCGTTCAAAGTCACCAGCTGCTGTAGAATCTTCACGTCGATGGCTCGCAGGTAAGCCTGGGGGAATGGGAGAAAGAATCAGGTTTCAGGCCATGAGTTTCCCAAATGTTTCCAGAGGTCCCTACCTTGTAGTCCAACCAACTATGTTTCACTTTCAGAAAGTATGGACATAGAAGGGTCTAGAGTGTGGTCCTTAGAAGCAGACAGGTTACTGTTTTAAAATCTCACCTCTGCCACTGATTATCTGTATCACCATGGCCAACTTTCTCACCTTTTTTTGAGGCTCGGTTTCCTTGTTTGTAAAATAGGGCTAACTCACTCACCTCACAAGGTGGCTGTAAGAATTTTGAGATGCTCTCTATTATGTACTCAGCACAGTGCCTGACATAGAGAAAGGTCTCAGGAAATGTTAAATACAAGATCTGGCAGAAGTAAGGACTGCTTGAGTGTGGTTGGTAGGGCAATAATATGGGTGTAATAATGTATAACTTTAATTTGAACATTTCACCTAAAATGTCATATGGTGTGCTTGAGTGTAATATTGTTATGTTACAGAATTACAAGTGTATGATTTTGTAATAAAAACGGGGCATTATTTGTGCCGGACCCTATATTAAAATCTGATCCTACTGAGCATTAAACTTCATAGACAGAATGTTACCATTGACTATTGAACCAGTCCAGATTCACCAGTAAAACTTAGAAACAGCCAAAGAATAGTTTGGTAGGAGGCCAGGTGTTACACGGAAAGTGGACTGGACCAAAAGAAGGCAAAAGCTGGGGGATAAAGAGGGAGCTAATCTGGTTCCCCAGTTACTTCAGAGTGTTGGTAGCCATTGTTAAAGGAGGGAAGAGTTGGCTACGGCTTCCTAGAGTCAGAACCCTTCTCACTGGGGATTCAGGGCTCCCCTCCACCACACCCCACTCTCCCTGTTCGTACTGGTAGTAAGTCTGACTTACTGGGTAATCTCCAGGGTCCCTTCCAACTCAGATGCACTGAATTATCTTCCCCAAGCACAAGTCTGAACCTGTTTCTCCCTGACTCAAGAGCCTTTACGGGCTTTGCGCTGCTCTTAGAAAATAAAATCTAAATACTTTAGCAGTTGGCATTCAAAGGCTGTCCTAATTTGGCTCTTTCCATCTCTCTAGCTTCACCTCTAACATACCTTTCCTGGGAACCCCAGGTCCTGCCACACATGACTTAAATTTCCTTTTATTTAGTATTACTTTTAATCAAAGGAATACACAGATACAAAGAGGCAAACAAAATGGGACGGGGGTAGGGAGGACTGGGGCGGTAGGCTGGAATGGGAGCAAAAGACAGAAAACTGTACAAGAACAACAATTAAAATAAATTTTTAAAAAAGAGGCAAACAGTTCTGCAAGATTTTTTATGCAAAGTTCCCTGTTGTCCTAAATCCTACTTCCCAGAGACAACTATTAATTTTTATTTTGGTACTTACCTTCTAATTTCCAAATAACATACTACTTACTGATTTTTAAGTCTTAGGTGTTATCTACTGGCTTCCCAAATGATAGAAGGTTAAGGATTTAACTCTCTCATCCTACTCCCCATTCCTCTGCCATACTGGTGCCCTCCCCATCTCTCCATATATGCAGTGATAGATGCAATATATGCAATAAATTACTTACTCAGTGTTTGCCTTATCAGACTTTAGAAATGCTATTCACAGCTAAGCCATGTAGTTTACTGTAGTTACTTTTCATTTCTTACAACTTTGTCTTCACAGGAAGTACATTTGTTGAGCCTACATGTTTTAAAATGTTGTTATTCTCTCTTCACACTGTTGACAATTTGGCTGGGTACAGAATTCTAGGTTGAAAATAATTTTTCCTCAAGATTTAAGACACTGTTTCATTTTCCTCTAATTTTCAGTGTTACACATAAAAAATCTGATGCTACTCTGATCCCTGATCCTTTGTATGTAACTATCTTCCCACTCTTTATGGAAGTTGGTAGGATCTTCTCTTTGTTCCCAGTGTTCTAAATTATCACAGTAATCTGACCCTGTGTGGGTCTATTTTTATCTACTGAATTGGCCACTTGTTGGGCCCTTTTATCTGGAAACTCATGTCCTTCACCTCTACATTTCCTTTTAATAATTATTTCTCCTGCATTGTTTCTTGGCCTTCTGGCTAAGATCAAGTGTAATAATTCTTTCTTTTTTTAAGATTTTATTTATTTATTTATTTATTTATTTATTGAGAGGGGGAAGGGAAGGAGAAAGAGACGGAGAGAAACATCAATGTGTGGTTGCCTCTCACATGCCCACCACTGGGGACTTGGCCCGCAACCCAGGCATGTGCCCTGACTGGGAATCAAATTGGCGACCCTTTGTTTTGCAGGCCTGTGCTCCACCCACTGAGCTACACCAGCCAGGTGTAATTATTTCTATTAATTATTTCTCCTTCAATATCTTTGTTATTTCTGGAAATCCTATTATTTAGAGAGGGCAACCTGGGCTGATTTTTTGTTTTCATTTTTCTTTTTCCATCTCTATATTCTAGTTTTTTAACTATTTTGAACCTTTCTATTGAATTTTTCTTTTTTTGCTATGTTTTTTAATTATATTTTATTGATTATGCTATTACAGTTGTCCCATTTTCCCCCTTCATTCCCCTCCACCCTGCACACCCCCTCCCACCCACATTCCCCCCTTTAGTTCATGTCCATATGTCATAAGTTCTTTAGCTTCTACATTTCCCACACTATTCTTGCCCTCCCCCTATTTTCTACCCACCGTCTGTGCTACTTGTTTTATGTAACTTGTCCCCCTCTCTCCTCTTCCCACTCTCCTATTGCTAACCCCCCATGTGATCTCCATTTCTGTGTTTCTGCTCCTGTTGTAGTGGTTTGCTTAGTTGGCTTTTGTTTCAGGTGTGGTTGTTAATATCTGTGAGTTTGCTGTCTTTTTGCTGTTCATATTTTTCATCTTCTTTTTCTTAGATAAGTCCCTTTAACATTTCATATAATAAGGGCTTGGTGATGATGAACTCCTTGAACTTGACCTTATCTGAGAAGCACTTTATCTGCCCTTCCATTCTAAGTAAAAGCTTTGCTGGATAGAGCAATCTTGGACATAGGTCCTTGCCTTTCAAGACTTCAAATACTTCTTTCCAGCCCCTTCTTGACCGTAAGGTCTCTTGAGAAATCAGCTGACAGTCTGATGGGAACTCCTTTGTAGGTGACTGTGCCCTCATCTCTTGCTGCTTCTAGAATTCTCTCCTTCATTTCAATCTTGGCTAATGTAATTATAATGTGCCTTGGTGTGTTCCTCCTTGGGTCCAACTTCTTTGGGACTCTCTGAGCTTCCTGGAAGACTATTTCCTTTGCCAGATTGGGGAAGTTCTCCTTTATTATTTGTTCAAATAAGCTTTCCACTTGTTGCTCTTCCTCTTCCCCTATTGGTACCCCTATAATTCGGATGTTGGGATGTTTCAAGATGTCCTGGAGGTTCCTAAGCCTCTCCTCATTTTTTTGAATTCTTGTTTCTTCCTTGTTTTTTGTTTGGTTGTTTCTTTCTTCCTTCTGGTCCACTCCATTGATTTGAGTCCCAGTTTTCCTCCCATCTCTGTTGGTTCCCCATGCATTTTTCTTCATTTCACTTACTGTAGCCTTCATTTTTTCATCTAACTTGTGAGCAAAATCAACCAATTCTGTGAGCATCCTGATCACCAGGGTTTTGAATTGTGCATCTGATAGGCTGGCAATCTCTTCATCACTTAGATAAATTGGCTCTGGGGCTTTGATTTGTTCTCCGGTTTGAGCCATTTTCATTTCTGGGTGGTTTTTTTTTTTGGTCTAGTTGCAGCCGTTACGTATGAGGGGTGGAGCGTTAGGTGTTCTCCAGGGCGGGACAGCCCAGTCGCTGGGTAGTGACACTGTATGTGGGGGTGGGGTCTGAGAGGAGACAATGGTGCTTGCTCTGCTCACTCTTGGATTCCAGTCCCCTCCACTGCTTCCCCCTTGCCTGGATTATCTGCGCGTGAATGTGGGACCACCCGGTCAGCCAGCCGCCTTGTGCGGCCTCACTAGTTCTGCACAGTTGCCACCCCGTGCCCGGGGTCTGCTAGTCACCACCTGTGCACCTGGGGTCTGCCAGCTGCTGCTGCCTGTGTGCCTGGTCCGCACCTCTGCTTTTTCCTGCCGCAACTCTGCCCCTCTTACCAGTCTGATGAATCGTTGTTGGACTTCCAAACAGTTCGATTTTCTGAGTTCTGGTTGTTTTCTTGTTTCTAAATCTTTGTTGTCCTTAATTTTGGTTGGGAGAGGAGGCACAGTGTGTCTGCCTACGCCTCCATCTTGGCCGGAAGTGCTATCATGTTTTTATTTCCCAGAGTTGTTTCTAGTTTTCTGAATGTTTTCCTTTTTTTTATACCTTCCTGTTTTTGTTCATGGTGCAATATTCTCTTTTATCTCTTTAAGGATATAACTAATGAATTGTATAAGTTCTCATTTCCCTGTATTATCTCATTTTATTCAAGTTGTGTTTTTTTCTTGTTTACGTCTACATTGTTAGAGGGTCTCATCAAATATCTTACAATTTCTAACTACTGCTCACATTTCAGAGTGGTCTTTAATAAGCAGGTTGGAAACTCGGAGTGCATGTGTGAGGCTTGCCAACTCTGAGTCTCACTAAGGGTTATCTGGCTGGGCTGTCTGATTGGGTAAGGCCTGAAGTCAGTATTTTTTGTCTTTTTTTTTCCCCTTTGGTTCATCATAGTCACCATATTATACCCATCTAGAGAGTATAATGTAAGCAAAGCTGACAACGTTCTGGCAGCTAAGTAGGGAGAAAGCCCGGAAGTATTTCATAACATTTAGTACATTTTCATGTAAACCCTTCTGTCTTCAACTGTGCTTGGTATTTCCCAATTTGGAGACCTTCAGTTCTATTTTTTTTTTTTAAGATTTCATTTGTTTATTTTTAGAGAGAAGGAAAGGGAGGAAGAAAGAGAGGGAGAGAAACATTGATGTGTGAGAGAAACATCAGTTGGCTACCTCTTGCCTGCCCCCAACAGGGGACCTGGCAAACAGCCTAGGCATGTGCCCTGACCAGGAATCAAACTGTGACTTTTTGGCTTGCAGAATGATGCCCCAAAGCCACACCAGTCAGAGCCAATCCTATTATTTTTAAAATATATATCACTTGAAAAGTGTTTATTAAATTATTCAGGAAATAGTTTCTTGCCCTGGCTGGTGTGGCTCAGTGGATTGAGTGCTAGCCTGCACTCAAGAAGCAACCAACCAATACATCTGTCCCACATCGATGTTTCTCTCCCTCCTTTCCCCTCTCTAAAAATAAATAAATAAAGTCTTTAAAAAATAATAATTTCTTTATTTGCATCTACAATAATAAACCACAATAAGACCAAATATGTATACATTGAGAAAAATATAGGCACTGGAATTAAACAGACCTGGATTCAGATTCCAGTTTTGCCATTAAGGAACTATATTAAAATGGATTTTTTCCCCTTTCAAATCTTCATTTCTTCACTATATAATTAGGATACTATCAAATTTGAAGTTTTATTTCAAGAAATGGAAGGAACATATTAACATGTATAGCATATTGCCTGATAAGTATTCATTAATCAATGAATGATAACTATTTGGCCTTATATATTATGATAGTTAACTATTTACTATGGCATAAACACAGAACAAAATTTTGCACTTGAAATTATTTGTGTTTATGGAAGACTATCACAACTCTAATTTAATTAAATAAATGATTATTGGGTATCTGGATTTTCTAGTAATTACAAAAATAATGGAGCCCTGGCTGATGTGGCTCAGTGGATTGAGCGCTGGCCTGCAGACTGAAAGGTCGCCAGTTCAATTCCCAGTCAGGGCACATGCCTGGGTCCCCAGTTGGGGGCATGCAAGAGGCAGCGGATTGATGTTTCCCTCATACATCAATGTTTCTCTCCCTCCTTTCCCCTCTCTCTAAAAATAAGTAAATAAAATATTTACAATGCTTTTATATTAAAAAAATGGAGAAACTGTCCTTGTTTAACAAAAGCTTGCCATTTCAATAAGGAGATGTGGACATAAATAACTGAAATACCAGACTGTACAGACTATTAATGACAAGGTAGAATAGATTGCTTTCAATTATTATTTTAATTTTATTTTAATTGTTGTTCTTGTACAGTTATCTGTCTTTTACTCCCATCCCAGCCCACCGCCCCAGCCCTCCCCACCTCCCTCCCATTTCCAACCCCCTAGTTTTTGTCCATGTGTCTTTTATACTTGTTGCTCTAAACCCTTCCCCTTTTCCCCTGGAATTCCCTCCCCTCTCCCCTCTGGTCACTGTCAGCCTGTTCTCAATTTCAGTGTCTTTGGTTATATTATGCTTGTTTGTTTTGTTGATTAGGTTCCTGTTAAAGCTGAGATCATATGGTATTTGTCTTTCACCTCCTGGCTTATTTCGCTTAGCATAATGCTCTCCAGTTCCATCCATGCTGTCCCAAAGGGTAGGAGCTCCTCCTTTCTTTCTGCTGCATAGAATCCCATTGTGTATATGTACCATAGTTTCTTGATCCATTCATTTACTGATGGGCACCTAGGTTGCTTCCAACACTTGGCTATTATAAATTGTGCTGCTATGAACATTGGGGTGCATAGGTGATTGCCTTCAATTATTTTATACTGGGGACAAATATATTCCTTCTGGGAAACCAACAGTCCTAGTCCATGACCAAACTAAATATATTAAACAAAATTTCTCATACTAAAAATGTTTCTCCTGCTGTGTTTCCTCTTCCTCTTTCCCTCCCTCCCTTTTTATCCTTTTCTTACTTCTTTTCATCCTTTCTTCTACCCTTCCCCTTTTTTCCTGATTTCTGTTCTATTCTTTCCAAAACTTACATCTTCAGTGTTCTGCTAGGATAAAGGAACAACTGGCACCTGCTTGCCCAGTTAGGAAAGGGACCTTAGAGTATGATTCATAAAACAGATCCTTTCACCAAAACCCTTTTATTTTCAGCTCCTGCACCCCCAGTTCCAGAAATACTTGCTGCTTCTCACTCTTGAGACCTTTGAAGGTGTAAGAAATGCAAAATGGGTTTGCTTTTCAACTTCCAAAACTTTGCTCCTATCATCATCTTCTCTCCTGTTCTTGTTGTCATAATGGTTTCATGGCTTTTACAATAATCCTTTTACTGGCTTTTTAGTGGAGTTTCAGGAAGGAATGTAGGTAAATGCATGTGTTCAATGTACCATCTTGCACTGGAATTCCCACTGACTTTATTCATTCTTCAAGGCCCAATTCAAATGCCACCTCCTCTAGGAAGACTTCCCTGCCTTCCTCAAGATGGAATTAATCCATTCAATCAATATCTATTTGGGTGGAACAACATTTATTGAGTGTTTCTTACAGGCATGGCATCGTGTTAGATAAAGGAAGAAAAGAGACCATTCCTTGCCCTCAAAGAGTTCACAATCTAGTGGGTCAGATAAGATATTGATGTGAACACTTGCAAAATTCAGCATAGCAAATGCTAGAGCTGGGTACCTAGAGAGCCATAACCCAATCAGGGAAGTATGGAAATACTTCCTAGAATAAGGGACATAAGCTGAGACTTGAAAATTAAGTAGAACTTACCCAGGCATAGCAATGAAGAGAGGCATTCCAACCAGAGAAAACAGCACATCTCTTCCAATTCAAAGTAGCCTTTTCAGAGCACAAATCTGTCCCTCTATAATGAAGACTCTTTCAAAAAGCCCTCCCTGGGTTCCAATAGTACTTACTGTCCTGTACTAGAGTTATTAGTCTGTCTCTCTCCTTCCCTAACCCACACTGTGAGCTCCCTGAGACCAGGTTCTGCCCAGCTCATTTATGGTGCTTAGCCCAGGGTTGGGTAGGTCAGATACAGTTCTGTGATTTCCTTGCCTTTACCATCCTCAGCCCCCTCTGCTGGTCCCAGGGTCCACAGGTTTGGGTCTTACCATGTTGGTGGGAAATGAATCTGAGGACCAGAAACTATAGTCTATAGTGGGATTCCCTGGCTGTAACAGCATCACTCCACAGAAGAGAAGCAAGCAAGGCTTTCTTGCCAGAAAAAGGAATACTCATTTCACACCACCTCTTTGGAAACAAAAAGGGGACAAACAGTATAGGACAGATGCAGCCTCAGAGGCTGCTCCAACCCACTTCACTTCTCAGGGGGATGCAGGTTTCCCACCCCTCCCCTTAACACAGACTCTGCCTGGCCCTGAGGTCATAGTGTGGCTCCCTCTTCATTCAATTCAAATCAGGTCCTGGGGTAAAAGCCCAGAGATCTCAGTCCTAAATCCCTGGTCATGGATTGAGACTCTCAGACTACTGTTACTACAAAGGCTCTTAGAGATCATCTGGTCCCATAATCGCTCACCTCCCACCCTCTGGGAAGAAGCAGAAAAACTGAGGTTAAGAGAGAGGCCCTGCCCTGGCTGGTGTGGCTCAGTGGACTGGGCACTAGCCTGTGAACCAGAGGGTCGCCAGTTCAATTCCCAGTCGGGGCACAGGCCTGCATTGTAGGCCGAGTCCCCAGTAGGGGGTGCAAGAGGGGCAACCACACATTGATGTTTCTCTCCCTCTCTCTCCCTCTCTTCCTCTCTAAAATAAATAAATAAAATCTTTAAAAAAAGAGAGAGAGGGGCTCTGTTGAAGATCACAAAATGATTCAGGAGCAGACGGGGGCGGGGGGCACTTGAACCTATGCCCCCCAATCCTTGCCTAAGGGTTTTTTTCAAACTCTTCTGTGGGGTGGTTGTCGTAGCAACAGTTTATTTGGGTGCGAGTATTAAGAAGAGCAGGTTGCCATTGTTTCCCCTTCCCAGATATCCCAGAGTCTGGCTGGTTCACCAACCTTCAAGTAGGGGAGAGGAGCAGGAGGGAAGAGGCCTAGAAGCAGGGATGTCCTTGGCCTCAAGGGCAAGACTGTCTCTCCCTGCTGGAGAGCTGGGAGAAGGACAGTTGAAGGTCAGTACTTAGAAGGCTTGAACCACTTCTGTCACAAGTGAGTCCAGGGGAACCCCCACCACCCTGCCCCTTGTCCTCCCTGGGTGCAACCCAGCGGGCAGGGCACAGTATATAAAGAGATCAATGATGTCCCAACCTGAGGAGGGAAAAGCGAATGGGGCAGGGATCTATGGGGCACAGAGGGGGCTCTCCCTGTTCTGGCTCCCAAAAGGCTCCTTCCCTCCTGCCCTTCAAGGGCAGCCGAGGGTCCCAGGCCAGGCTGGGTCAAGAGAGACCTAATCAGAAGTTAAATGTACCTCCTGAAAGTTTACAAATAGGTCATCTCCACCAATGGCAGAAAAGAGTTAGAACCAGAAAAAGCAGGCACAGCTCCTCCACTAGCTCCTGCGCGAGTTCAGGCAAATCCCTCAACACCTACAGCATGTTTCGTCTGAGATGGGGAGAATGACTGCTTTTCTCACTTGAATGACAAGTGTTTCAAGTTTCTGGCACAAAGCATGTCTCCATGGTAGACGTGAAGTGTAGGCATATCCTCTGGTTCAAAGCCTTGCTCTGCTTTTTTTTTACTTTTCATATGACCTGGGGCAGTTACTTGATCTCTTTGTGCCTCAGTTTCTTCATCTATAAAATATCACTTACCTAATAGGGTTGCCATGAGGATTAAGAGATTATCTTTTAAAGTGCTTAACATGCTGCTAGGAACTGCACTTACTGAAAGTTAGCTTCCAAAGCAGGACACTCCAAGCAGGCTTTTTCTAAGCCTTAGGCTAAAGTTTGTACCATGAGGCAAATCCAGGCCCCTCCCTTAGGTGGGCACTACTTTGGAGAATTGGGGTCACCTCCAACCTTCCCCACCAAGTGCACACACTGCATTCAAATCCTTCCCCCAGGCAGCGTTCCCTGATTGCTCTCCCAGCCTCTCAGGCCCTCTGGAAGCCCCCATGAACTCCTCTGCCTCTCCTTCACAGCTCAGTCTGGCCCAGAGCTGGGCACACAGTGGGGCTCCAGGAAGACATGAACTCACATCCTCATTGTGGCTTCCTGGTTCTGGGCCAGACGGCAGCTGGCAGTTCCACAGTTCCCCAGAACTTGGCTGTAAAGTGATGGCAGGTGTAAATCACCTCCTTCACCGGAATCAGGGCCCTGGGAAGCCTGATGGGCCCCACCTGCCCTTTTGGCTCTCAATAGAGAAGTGGGAGGGTGCCTGTTTCCTCCTCTTCTCCCCAAAGACGTGCACAGTTAAGATCCAAATATCCAGTGTACCTTGGGGGTTGGTGGGAGGAGACTGAGAGGTGATGAAGCCAATACTGATGGTCCTGCTACTCATGTCTGCTAAGGTTCTAGGAACCGTTCAAATATTTTAAGAGGGATTGGGAGAATATTAGGGAAAGAGAGGATGTTTTTAGTGGCCCTAGTTCAGGCACTTTTCACCCAAATCTCTTCTGTGCTGAATACTGTCATGAACACTGTGGGCCTCAGAAGAACAAACCCCGGGACCCAGTTTGCAGGAGGAGAAAAAAAAAAAACAAAAACGGTTGCCCTAATGGCGGCTGGGGGATAGATGGCCCTGTGGGGGGCGGGGTGGGGGAGAGGAGAGAGATTTCTCTTATGCTAGGTTCTCAGTGCTTCCCAGTCTTCATCTCTCCCTTCCCAATTATTTGGCAGGAATAACTTCCAAGCCTCCCGCCCCAAGCCCTCAGGACCCATCTACATCCCACTCACCCTTGGGGAGGCAATTAATGGACCTCAGGGTGTAAGGACTGACCTAACGGAGATCCTGAAGAGTTAAGTGGGGAGTTTTAATTCCCTCGTCTCTAGTCCAACTCTGAGTCGTTCCTTCAGGCCCTACAGGGAGGACTCCGGTCCACCCTCCTCGCCCCACCCCGGCCCGTGGAGCCCACACTCACCAGCTCCATCTTCAGCGCCATGATCTTGTCCCCCAGGCCGTGGCCCGTGCTAGGCGCCCCAGGGAGCAGCAGGACTCCAGAGGTTCCCGGTTCCCGTTCCCCTCGAAGTCCGCGGAGCAGCCCTTCGGGGGTCTTCCTGCCCACCTTGCCTTCAACGTCTCGCAGGTCAGGCGTCTGGGACTCTGCAGTCCCCTCCATGAGGGCCTAAGCCTGAACAGAGTTGGGCGACCAGATGCTGGGGGTCCCGATTCCGGGGGTCCTCCTGTCTCCGCAGCTAGTGCGGGGCGGAACCGGTGGGTCCCCGCCCGCATCGCGCTCGAGAGGGAGGAGCTCGCCGTAACACTCCGAAAAGCCGCGCAGAAACTGTGTTTGTGTGTCTATATGTATTCGAGTGCTCCGCAAACAACCTCTGGTCCTGGAATAATTAGGGCTGGGCGATTCTGGATTTGTATCTAAAGGAGCATTCAGAGAGCTCGGCGCCTTCTCCCCACCCCCGCACTCAATCCAGTGGCACACAGCAGGCGCCCAAAAAATGTTTGCTGAATGAAGGCTAAGCATATCAGTCATGGATGTAGGAGTTTAAAGAACAGTGGTAACAGAGCGCTACAGAGGGTTTTGGAAGGCTTCCTAGTGTAGAGCTGGATCTAAAACTGTGATTAGAATCGAGCTAACCACCAACACACACACACATGCACCGTCAGTGTAGCCACTGCATTTAGACTAAAGGAGTGGAAAGTAAGGTTTTGGCCCATGAGGAACAAACGTATTGAAACTGCAGAGGTCTACATGGGCCAAATCATGCTTGACCTTGTAAACTGACGCTTCGTAAACTTGACTGTTCACATGAAATACCTTCGAATCTTGTTAAAATGCAGATTATGATTTTCTAAATCTGGGATGAGGCCCAAGATTCTACAGGGATCACACTTTAATAAGGTTATAGAAGGAGGTTCTAAGATGCTTGGATTTTATTCTACAGGCAATGAGGAGCCACGAATAACATGCTTTGACTTGATTTTGGGTTTTTTTAAAAAAATTTTAAATATATTTTATTGACGCACCCCAATGTTTATAGCAGCACAATTTACAATAGCAAAGCTGGAAGCAACCCAGGTGCCCATCAGTAAATGAATGGATCAAAAAACTATGGTATATTTACACAATGGAATTCTATGCAGCAGAAAGAAGGAGCTCCTACCCTTCGAGGCAGCATGGATGGAACTGGAGAGCATCATGCTAAGTGAAATAAGCCAGGTGGTGAAAGATAAATACCATATGAGCTCACCTTTAACAGGAACCTACTCAACAAAACAAACAAGCAAAATATAACTAAAGACACTGAAATTGAGAACAAGCTGACAGTGACCAGAGGGGAGAGGGGAGGGAATTTCAAGGGAAAAGGGTAAAGGGTTTGCAGGAACAAGTATAAAGGACAATAACAGGGCAGGGTAGGGGGGTGGAAACCGGAGGGAGGTGGGGAGGGATGGGGGATTGGACTGGGATGGGGGGAAGGCATAAAAAGGTACTTGAACAATTAAAATTAATTAAATAAATAAATATTTTATTGATGCCCTGGCTGGTGTAGCTCAGTGGATTGAGCGCGGGCCTGTGAACGAGAGGCAACCATACATTGATATTTCTCTCCCTCCCTCTCTCCTTCCCTTCCCCTCTAAAGATAAATAAATAAAATGTTTTAAAAATATATTTTATTGATTATGCTATTACAGTTGTCCCATTTTCCCCCCTTTATTCCTTTCTGCCCTGCACACCCCCTCCCACCTGCATTCCCCCTCTTTAGTTCATGTCCATGGGTCATACATATAAATTCTTTGGCTTCTGCATTTCCCATACTATTCTTAACCTCCCCCTGTCTATTTTTTTATTATTTTTATTTTTAATTATATTTTATTGATTATGCTATTACAATTGCCCCATTTCTTTCCATCACTCCCCCTCACCCTGCACACCCCCTCCCACCCACAATCCCCCCCTTAGTTCATGTCCATGTGTCATAAGTTCTTTAGCTTCTACTCTTCCCACACTATTCTTGCCCTCCCCCTGTCTATTTTCTATCTACCGTCTATGCTACTTA